>BQNB010065368.1:0-34964 GCA_026074375.1 Tanacetum coccineum | reverse complement strand
ATTGTTCAAGCTATTTTTCATAAATTTTTCAGATTTTTCTAAATTAGTTTACTATTTTTAATCTTTTATTTAGTGTAAATATGTTTTTAATTCATAAAAAATTATTAAAAAGTCAAAAAAATATAATTCCTTTTTTTTAAATTTTCTTTTATCATTTAGGATTGTTAAAAATTAATTTTGCTTTCGTAGGGTTAAATTTGTAGAATTTGGTTTTTTAAAGAACATGTTTTGATCCCGTTAACGTTTTTTGTGTCTTTAACTTATTTGCTTTCGTTTTTAGTTTACCCTTACTTGTTTTTCCCGTAGAATTAGAAAACCCAAATCACAATTTGATTATTCAAGCATAAATTCTCAAACCAAAACTCGATTCTCAAATTCACGCCTCGTCGGGACACGACTCGGGAAGTCTTTTTTAGGGTTTGCTTTGGATAAAAGTAAAAAATCTTTCAAAAAGCCTCTTGGAATTCTTATTATTGATATTTTTCCTTATTTATATATATTTATATATTGTATTTATATTTATATATATAGTAAAGGAATGAAGTCAATTTTTGGCGCCGCTGCCGGGGAGGTGTGTACGATTATCGAGTTGAAGTTTGTTGTGCTTTGAAGACCATTCCCCGTGAAGTTATCGTTTTCATTTGTGAATATTTTCAAGTAATCAAAAATTCCAAAAAATTGAAAAACCAACAAAAACGACCGTTGTGTCACTTGTGAATTCGGCTCACCTTTAGATTACAAACTACAAGAGAGGTATAAGGAGGGTCGATCCTACGAACTTCGACCCGAAAGGAGAAGGTTTTTAAAACGCTTCGCGCTTACCCGCTCCTCCGCTTCTTTGTGCGTTTTCTAGAGAGCTACCGTACACTCGTTTGATTTTTGGTTACCAAAAATATTTTTCTTTCTTATGTATTTTTCAAAAATATTCTTCGTTGTCCTCTATATCATTTAATTTTCATTTTCTTCTAACCCTCTTAAACCATTTAATTCTCATGGAGTCTTATTTCCAATATGAGTGTGTAGGGTGTAGACAACCAACGGATAACTTTTATTGTTATTCATGCACGTGCCAACGGTGCGGTTGTCTTTTTATTGATGGAATTTGTCCAAATTGTACTTATGGAGATGGAAATCCAATCGATTTTTCAACTCCGTACTCTTTTAACGAATCTCCAAGTTTCTCTTACCACCCCACACACTCTCAACCAATTTTGTGTGAATTTTGCGGGAACGATGCTCGTTATGGTCACTATTGTACACCTCAAGTTCCGTTTATCTCTAATCCGGACCCGTGCTACAGTCAAAACTATGATGAGTTCCCACAAACTTTACCAAGTTTTCAACAACAAATTCTTTGTTATGAAAATTACGGGGGTCTTCATGCGACATTTGAATATCAACCGATGAATCAAAATTTTCACGATTCCAATTCTTCTGGTTTTGACCAATTTCAACCCCAGCAATTTCCCGTCATTCATCAACCTCCTCAAGAAATGGGAATGGAAGCTTTGCAAGCCCGAGAAGTCCTAATGAAATCGATACAAAACTTTTTAAAGAAGTTTAATCGTATTTCTTTAATGGAAACACCGAAGGTTTTAATACAAGCCTGGGACAAATATTTTGAAGTTAAGCATGCTCAACCCGAGGATGTACAAGAATTGCTTAACAAACTTCTTCAAGATTTGCAAAGTATAAACGAGGCATTGGTTGATTTTATTAATACTTTATACTAGAATCGTCATGCCTTCTGCAACAATAATGATGATGATGATGGCGAGGAGTATACTATTGCAATCACGCCCATCTTACCAAACGAGAAACCCGATAACTCTCTAAGTATGGAGGACGAGCATCTTAGCACTATTTCGGAAATAGAATCGGACGAATTAATAAAGTCTAGTGTTGAGAACCTTGTCCCAATCCTAAGTGAGTTCGAGAATTTTTCCGATATCGAAAGCGAGTGTGATGTGCCTGATTGTGATGATTCTCAAACGATAATTTTTTCAATGTTTTCCAATCCTCTCTTTGACGATTCTACCTTTAGTGATGACGAGTCAAGTCATGAGGAGGTTATTCACGAAATAAGTTTTAAAACTTATTCGAACCCTCTTTTTGATCTTGACGAGGAAATCATTTCTAGTGAGTTTAATCTGATTCATAATGAAGACCTCGATTCTACTTTGAAAAATGATCGTTTTATACCGAGACTTATCTTCTTGAATCATTACTTAATCGTGATACTTTGATGGCTTCCTCTCCCAAGATTGATTCTCTCTTCGATGAGTTCACCGGTGAACTCATAACAATTCCTCCAAGAATTGTTAATAGAGAGCACGAGGAATATATTAGTCATTTGGAGAGGTTGCTATATGATAATTCATCACCCCGTCCGCCGAAAGATTTTCATGCTAATCTAAATACGATTATCGAGCATCTTCCTATATTTCCTATCCCCGTTGAGGATAGTGACTCTCTTAGGGAAGAGATCGATATATTTCCCAGTATGGATGACTCAATACCACCGGGTATTGAGATTGATGATTACGACTCAGAAGGTGACGATAATTCTACCTCCCTTCCCGAGTTCGAATCATTTCATGTCGATTATCCCGATTTGGGAGATTCAACCATTAATGTGTTGGAAGACATCCCCGTTGTTGTGCCTAATATTTTGCCCACCCATCCCACCCTGCATATAGATTTCGACTTCATTCCTTCTCATAATGATCTCGGATCCGATCTTGATGTTTCTTCTCCTTTCGGAGATAGAAACAAAATTTACGATCTGGGGATCTGCATTGAAGTTGAATCCACAAGATTTCTTGCTACTCTTTCCCCCGTGATTGATACTTTACTTCTATTTTCATCCGAAAATGAAGACAAAGTTTTCAATCACGGTGTTCTTGCTTCAAAGGAGAAATCTCCTCCTTCTTCATCACATCGAGGCTTTAAAGCTTCCAATCTTTTTCATCATAAAATCCCGATGTTGATTCATGGAGAGAACATTCCTATCTTGGATGTTCCGTTTATCCATTTCTATCCTCCTTGACCTGCTCAAGTATGGGGGATCGAGTCAGGCTCAAGACTCGGTTAACAAAAATAAGCGCTTCGTGGGTGGCAACCCATGCTTATCCTTATCGTTTTATTAAAGAATAAGTGTGTTGTGAGGAGGTTCGCCTCTTCCTTTCTTATGTTTCATGGTTTTTGTTGTATGTCCAGGATTGCCCAGATTTTGAAGCCTCTTGTGCTCGTGGTTTTGTCCTTCGTTTAATCGAGCTTCACATCCTCAGCTTCATTTATGAAACCAATATCCTAAATCTTATCGACTAACGTTTATCTTTGAGCATACTTAATAAACGGCTTTAGATTTACGTAGAGACCCTTCTTAAAACATTGAGGACAATGTTCAAATCTAGTATGGGGGGATCTATTGATTTGATTGTACCAGCAGCCGTTGTTTTCACGTAATCCCATTTTTACCACCAAAATACTAAAAAAATGAAAAAATGAAAATAATTTCAAAAATAAAATAAGTGTTTTGTCACAATTTTTGACTTTCCTGCTGGGTAGAATAAGAATAAATTTTGACTCGATCGAGCGTGTTGAGCTCTAGCTTGTCCCTTAACTTTTAGACTAAGCATTAACGGATCTTTTTATTAAAGATTTTAAATTTACGAAGAACAAGAAATGATAGAGTTAATTATGAGTTAGATGCTAAACAAGGATTAGTTGGAAATCTTAAGAGCTCATAAGTATAGTTTGTGGCTTTTCTCTCCCATAAGCTTCTAACCGGACTAATAATACGTGCTTTCTTCAAAAATCAAACTTATATCAACAATTTTTGAAGTATAGTCGATATCAATAATTTTATTTCAAATTTTTATTTAAATTTTCTAAAAAGAAATTAACTCTATATCATGGTAATATAAAGTGCTAAAAAAATGAAAAAAAATGAAAAAAATAAGGTAACAAGAATAATAAAAAACTGTGGACTGATAAAAGTTTGCTGCATCTTGCCGGCTCATAACCGATGTTGCAGCCTTCTAAAAGGTTGAGGATTTCCTTAGTTTAAAGGATGTATAATTATATTTAGTGTAATAAATGTGATTTAATAAATATAGGGAAAAATCTCTTTTTCTTAAATTTAAATATGCTTTTGAACTAAGACTATTTCGTTTTAAGTTGTGATTTTTTGCATATACGGAAAATCTAAGGGTTTTGAAACCGAAGGTCTGTGAGTCCCGATACTAGTCTCTGTGAGGTGTCAAAAGCCTGGTTACTTAGCCGCAAGGTTAGGATGTGCCGAGAAGAAAGTCGTTACGTGGGATGATCTCGCCTTCAAACTCATTACTTTTTGGGTGGAACGTGACGCATAGAAATTTTGCAAAACGTTTGATCTATGATTGAAATTTAAAATAAGCACATTCACCTAAGATATAATAATTGTCGGGAGCAAAAAGTTTCACAAGGTACAAGTATGAGTAGTGTTAGCATCTTAATTTATATTTAACGGTGATTTCGTTTTTAAGCTTGGTTTGTGACAAGTGAAAAGTCGGGAACGATGAATTTATCCGTTTGGGCATTTTAGGATTAAAGTGCTTCTTATTCTGTGACCCTTAAAGTTATGACAATAACAAAAGTCCAAACATGTTAATTAGTTGCTTGAAATGAAAAGTACAAAAAATGAGAAAAAAGGAAAAAATACAAAAACATGTGTGGTAATAAGAATTTATTTATTTAAAAATGGTAAAAACGGGGCTTTTTCAAAACTAACGATTCTTTAATTCCCTTTGATGAACACTTAGCTACTTTTCGAGGTATTTAGTCAAGGGGGATTGAGACTCCTTAGTTTTCTAAAGTGTTTACTTATAGCATTACGTGATGACACGACAATATCTTAGTATGGGGGATTTTGGTATGTGCTAAAATACACATACTTTTTACCTAATAAAATGACCCCAAATGACCAATAATGGACATAAAATGCCAAATATATGCTTGTTTTGTGTTATTTACTGTGCAGGTATCGGATATTAACATAAGGACAAAAACAAAGCCAAAATCGACAAAACCAGGCACGGGAATGGAATGAACATAAAAAAGCCAGAGTCAACGCCAAAAAGTCAACCCCGCAAAGTCAAAGTCAAAGCCGAGCCAAAACCGAAGAAAATCGGGCCAGCCCAACCTATTTTATTGGGCCAAGTCAGCCCAATAAGCTATGAATACAAGGCTTATAAAAGCCTTAAAACACTTGGGCTTATTAAATATCAATCTGCCAAAACTGGGCCCAAGTACCAAACCAGCCCAAAAAGTCTATACAAGACTTAACGTGCCTATTGATAAGGCCGTTAACTGTTTTCACCTATAGTCCTTTAGGGACTAACATGGTTAGTCCTTGAAGGACTAACCATGTAACAACCACCAAACAAGAAGGGCCAACATTGTCACTTTTCAAACCCAAACCCATAAAACTAATTCCCGCCTAATCCACTGTTCATCATCCTCATTCCCCTAAACCCTAATCACCCATTAATCACCCATCATTCCTAATCTCCCCCAAACCCTAAATTCCTTAATCCCATTAACACCTTGTTAACTCAGTCATACCCAGTCAAGCCAAAAACCTATTTTCCTGCCAAACCTAAACGTCACTATCTAATCCTTTTCCCCAAACTTACACCCTTGCAACAAAACAACAAACCCTTCACCCTACATCTTACCCCACACCACAAACAACCAAATTCCACCTTGGCGATCTAAAGAATTCTCATTGGTTGATGTTTAGAAGGCAAAATCAAGGGCTGAGATTGATAGACTTGGTGAACAAGACAAATAAAGGGTTAAGATGATGACTTTGAAGTCTCTCTCACAAGAAACACAAGAAGCACACCCGTGCATTGCAATTTCTATATAAATAGGGCTTATTTTTAGTTTGTAAGGGGGTAATTTAGGAGTAGTGTAAAACTTGTTTTTAAATTATTTTACTTATTTGTCATTTACTTTTATTGTATGTTCAGGTTCAAGCATTGTAATCTTTTTAAACTTAATGAAATTTTTGTTTTAAGGTTTATACAAATCTGTCTTTTTAACCTTTATGCAATCAAACTTATTGGTGTTCACAAGTTCTGTTTATAAGCTTTTATAAGCTTATACATTGCCTTTACTTGTTTCAGTATATTATTAGTAGAAATAGATAACCAAATCCAATTTATGATATTCAAGCATTGTTCCATAAACGTTACCTCGATTTTCAAATTCGCACCTCGTCGAGACACGACCCGGGAAGGTTTTTAGGGATTTTACTTTGGTCAAAAGTAATTTCCTTTTAAAATCCTTACGGAATTCTTATCATTGATATTTTTGAGATAATTCTTATTATTATATATTTGTATTTATTATATATATATATTTATATATACTAAAGGAATTATTTTTATGTGAATCAATTTTTGGCACCGCTGCCGGGGAGGTTGTGAAACGATTATCGTGTTTCGTTTGAAGACCCTTCCCCGTGAAGTTATCGCTTTCTTTTTTGAATATTTTCAAGTAATCAAAAATACAAAAAAAATCAAAAAACAACAAAAATGACCGTTGTGTCACTTGTGAATTCGGCTCACCTTTAGATTACAAACTACAAGAGTGGTATAAGGAGGGTCGATCCTACGAACTTCGACCCGAA
Organism: Tanacetum coccineum; assembly: GCA_026074375.1. Classification (NCBI taxonomy): domain Eukaryota; kingdom Viridiplantae; phylum Streptophyta; class Magnoliopsida; order Asterales; family Asteraceae; genus Tanacetum; species Tanacetum coccineum. Next base: position 28,285 of record BQNB010065368.1, on the reverse strand, counting down.
AGGAGAAGGTTTTTAATAGATTCGCGCTTACCCGCTCCTCTGCTTCTTTGTGAGTTTTCTAAAGAGCTACCGTACACTTGTTCGATTATCGGTTACCAAAAATATTTTTCTTTCTTATGTATTTTGCTATAAATAACCTTCTATATCCTCTTATTCGTTTAATTCTTATCTTCGTTACCCTCTTATTTGTTTAATTCTTCTACATGTCTTCGTATAACCAATGCGAGTGTGTGAGGTGTGGACAACCATGTGATGGCTTTTATTATTATCTATGCACGTGCCAACGGTGCGGTTGTCATTTTATTGATGGAATTTGTCTAAATTGTACTTATGGAGATGGAAATCCAATCGATTTTTTAGCTCCGTACTCTTTTAACGAACCTCCAAGTTTCTCTTACCACCCCACACACTCTCAACCAATCTTGTGTGAATTTTGCGGGAACGATGCTCGTTATGGTCACTATTATACACCGCAAGTTTCGATTATCTCTAATCCGGAACCATGCTACAATCAAAACTAAGATGAGTTCCCACAAACTTTACCAAGTTTTCAACAACAAATTCTTTGTTGTGAAAATTGCGAGGGTCTTCATGCGACATTTGAATGTCAACTGATGAATCAAAATTTTCACGATTCCAATTCTTTCGGTTTTGACCAATTTCAACCCCCGTAATTTCTCGTCATTCATCAACCTCCTCAAGAAACAAGTGAGAAAATTTTGCAAGCTAAAGAAGACTTAATGATTTCTATAGAAACCTTTTTAAAGAAATTTAATCGTATATCTTTTAGAGAAACACCGAAGGTTTTAATGCAAGCTTGGGATTTTTTTTTGAAATTAAGCATGCTCAATCCGAGGAGGTACAAGAATTGCTTAGCAAACTTCTTCAAGATTTGCAAAGTATAAACAAGGAGTTGGCAGAATATATCATAAACTCCAAGTAGAATTTTCCTTATCCCTCATCTATGATGATGAACGACGATGAAGTATTCACTTGGCAACCACAAGAATATCCTCATGACATGTTCTACCGCAATCACACCCGATTCACCAAAAACGGACTCTCTCATCATCGTGGACAAGCATCTTGACACAATTCTGGAAACAGAATCGAACGAATTCATAACGTCTAGTGTTGAGAACCTTGTCTAAAACCCAAGTGATTCCGAGGATGAATGTGAGTGTGATGTGCCCGATTATGATGATTCTCAAGCAACAAATTTTTTGACGTTTTCCAATCCTCTCTTCGACGATTCTACCTCTAGTGATGACGAGTCAGGTCATGAGGAGGTTATTCACGAAATGAATTTTAAAACTTATTCGAACCCTCTTTTTGATCTTGACGAGGAAATCAATTCTAGTGAGTTTAATTCGACTAATAATGAAGACCTCTATTCTACGCCGAAAGATGTTCGTTTTGATGCCGAGTCTTATCTTCTTGAATCATTAGTCAATCGTGATACTTTGATGGCTTCCCCTCCCAATATTAATTTTATTCTCGATGAGTTCGCCGGTGAACTCACTCGTCTCTAATCAATTCCGCCGGGAATTGATAATATCAACCTTGATCCAGAGGGTGATATTTTGTTTTTGGAGAGTTTGCTTTACGATAACTCTTCTCCTCGACCATCGGAAGCTTATCAAGCCAATTCTAATACGATCATCAAGTCTCTTCCTATCTCCGTTGACGCTCTTAGGGAAGAGATCGACATATTACACGGTCCGGATGACGCAATACCACCGGGTATTGAGAGTGAATTAATTCAATCAGAAGATGATGATAATTCCTACCTCCCATCCCGAGTGTCAATAATTTACATGTTGATTATCCCGATTCGGGAGATTCAACCATTGATGTGGTGGAAGACATCCTCGTGGATGTGCCTAATATTTTGGCCCCCCATCCCACCCTTCTTATGGATTTCGACTTCATTCCTTCTAATGATCTCGGATCCGATCTTGATGTTTCTTCTCCTTCCGGAGATAGAAACAAGATTTACGATCCGGGGATATGCATTGAAGTCGAATCCACGAGATTTCTTGCTCCTCTTTCCCCCGTGATTGATACTTTACTTCCATTTTCATCCGAAAATGAAGACAAAGTTTTCAATCACGGTGTTCTTGCTTCAAAGGAGAAATCTCCTCCTTCTTCATCACATCGGGGCTTTAAAGCTTCCAAGCTGTTTCATCATAAAAGCCCGATGTTGACTCATGGAGACAACACTCCTAATTTGGGTGTTCGTCATCCCCATTTTTATCCCCCTTGACAAAGCTCAAGTATGGGGGGATCGGGTCAAGCTAAGTGACCTTAAACAAGCGCTTCGTGGGTGGCAACCCATGCTTATCCTTATATAATGTTAGTAGTAGTAATGAATAAGTGTTTTTTGTTGTGAGGAGGCTCGCCTCTTCCTTTCTCGTGTGCTTGTGTTTTGTGGTTTATTGTCCAGGATTTCCCGGATTGTGATGACTCTCGTGCTCGTGGTTTTTGTCCTTCGTTCACTCGAGCTTCAAATCCTCAGCTTCATTTTGGGAATCCAATATCCAAATCTTATCGACTAACGTTTATCTTTAAGCATACTTAATAAACGGCTTAGGATTTGCGTAGAAACCCTTCTTAAAACATTGAGGACAATGTTTAATTCTAGTATGGGGGGATCTTCGATTTGATTGTGCCTGCAGTCGTTGTTTTCACGTAATCCCGTTTTTACCACCAAAATACCAAAAAAAAAAAAATCAAAATTTTCAAAAATAAAATAAGTGTTTTGTCACAATTTTGACTTTCCTGCTGGGTAGAATAAGAATAAATTTTGACTCGATCGAGCGTGTTGAGCTCTAGCTTGTTCTTTAACTTTTAGACTAAGCATTCGCGGATCTTTGCGAAGAACGAAAAATGATAGAGTTAAGTATGAGTTGGATGCTAAACAAGGATTATTTGGAAATCTTACAAGCTCATGTGTTGTAATTTTGTGGCTTTTTTCTCACATAAGCTCCTAACCGACAAATGAACAGTGCTATCTTTGAAAATTAAACTTGCTCCTAACCGGACTAATAATACGTGCTCTTTTCAAAAACTAAACTTAAATCAACAATTTTTGAAGTATGGATGATATCAATAATTATAGTTTAAATTTATACTTAAATTTTCTATAAATAAATTTTCTCTATATCTTGGTAATATAAAAAAATAAAAAAATAAAAATAAATAAAAATAAAAAATGAATAATAATTATAAACTGTAGGCTAATAAAAGTTTACTGCATCTTGCTGGCTTGTAGTCTTCTAAATAAGGCACATAGTAATTATCCGAGACTCATAAAAGTTTGCTGCATCTTTCTGGCTCACAACCGATGTTGCAGCCTTCTAAAAGGTCGAGGATTTCATTAGTTTAATGGATGTATAATTATATTAAGTGTAGTAAACGTGAATTAATAAATATAGGTAAAATCTCTTTTTCTTAAATTTAAATATGCTTTTGAACTAAGACTATTACATTTTAAGTTGTAATTTTATGTATATACGGGAAACCTAAGAGTTTTTTAAACCGAAGGTCCGTGAGTCCCAATACTTGTCTTTGTGGGGTGTCAAAAGCCTGGTCATTTAGCCGCAAGGTTGGGATGTGCCGAGACGAAAGTCGCTACATGGGATGATCTCGCCTTCAAACTTATTACTTTTTGGGTGGAACGTGACGCATATAAATTTTGCAAAACGTTGATCTATGGTTGAAATTCAAAATAAGCACACTAACCTAAGATATAATAATTGCCGGGAGTGAAATGTTCACAAGTTACAAATATGAGTAGTGTTAACATCTTAACTTGTATTTAACGGTGATTTCATTTTAAGCTAGGTTTGGAATAAGTGAAAAGTCGAGAACGATGAATTTATCCTTTTTGGGGCATTTTAGGATTGAAATGTGTCTTGTTCTATGATCCCTAAAAGTTATGAAAATAACAAAAGTCAAACATGTTAGTTAGTTGAGAAAAAGAAAAAGGAAAAATACAAAAATATAGAGGTAGTTAGTGTATATATTTAAAAATGGTAAAAACGGGGCTTTTCAAAGCTATTGATTCTTCAATTCTCCTTGATGAACACTTAGCTACTTTTCTAGGTAATTAGTCAAGGGGGATCGAGATTCTTAGTTTTCTTAAGTATTTACTTGTAGCATTGCATGAGGACACGGCAATAACTTAGTATGGAGGATTTTGGTATGTGCTTAATTACACATACCATTTTCCATTAAAACCGGACTTAAACGACCAAAAATACATTATATTTGTATGTTTTCATCTATATGTTTTCATCTATATTGTACAAAAATCGAAGCCAAAACGGACAAAACCGAGCATGGAATAGAAAAGCGTGAAAAGCCAAAGTCAACCAAGGTCAACCAAAAAGTTAACCCGACAAAGCCAAGAGTCAAAGACAAAGCCGTAAATGAAGAAATACTTAATGGTCTAACCCGTACCCATTTAATGGGCCAGGTCAACCCACTAAGCTATTTATACAAGTCAAAGAAGCCCAACAAATAAGTTGAAGGGGACATTTCTGCCAACCCCTCAAACTTATAACCATAGAAGGACAAGCCATTCAATAACTCAAAACAACATGGAGGACTAACCTGCCAAATCCTCAAAAGAGTTATAACACCACAAGGGCCATACGTATATAACCTTGAGAGGCCATTTTTGCCAAACCACCAAACCTTTACCCTGCTCATAATCAAATCACTGTATATCTCCTACATTTTCCCGCCAAGCCTAAATCCTATTTTTAGCACTATTCACCATCACTTTCCTCAAACCCCACCTTATAAACAGCAATTGCCACCTTGGCAATCCCCTCTAATCCTAATGGTCCAAATAAAAAGGCAAAGATTGACGGATGAATCAAAAGACTTGGGTTCTACTCAATTTGGACGGCTTGGACGAGCTTTTGAAGTCCCTCACACAACAAACACACTCTTATTTCCTCTCACAAAGAAAGCACAATGGGAAGAAGAAAAAGATTGAAGAAGTCCAAGACCTAAGTCATTTTTGTATAAATAGGACCCCCATTGTTGCCATTGAGGCATCTAGTTTTAATTTCAGTAATTTTACTTAATGTTTTTTTATCACTGTCTTTTAAATTTCCAAGTCTTGTAATTTCTTTTTAAGTTAATGAAAATTTAAGAATTTTATGTTTTAAAATCTGTCTTTAAGCACTTATTGTCTTTAAGTCTTGATTAAGTTACTAAGAACCCTTGTTTTGAACTCTTATAAGCTATTTTTATTAAGTACATTAAACAAATTAAGTAGCCTAAGAAAAACCACAAAAAAAGAAACCACCCCTAAATTACCCCATCTAAGATTTTTGGATGATAAGCCGAGTTATGGATGGCTTATGGAACTCATACTAGCTTGTCTCATACAATCTAGAGCTTGTAGATGAGCTTCTAAAAGTATTGTTTTAGCCTTGTTTTGAGCAAAGGCCTTTGTAAGTTTCAAATTTCAATTTTTAGCTTATTACTATAGTATTGCTTATTTACTGCTTATTATTGCTTGTTTATGCTTATTTATGTTATTTATTGCTAATGTATGTTTGTTTTATGCTTCTATGTCATTTGTGCAAGTTTACTTAAAATCTGTCCATTGTAGCTTAAAATTTTGCATAATCTGTTTTAGCTCATTTATGTGCTTATTGGTTGTTGAAACTTGCTTAATACTATCTTAATAACTTATAAAATATCTGGTCTTTGAAGTCTTAGTTTTAAAAACTAATTTTCTAAGCTGAAATGTGTTTTTTAAAAGTTAAAGGGGTGTTTGGGTCAGTAGGTTTTATGGGTGAAAATGGGTCAAAACTTGCTTTGTGCTTTTGAGTCAACTTTGATTAGATAATATCAGTTATAAAAGTCAGTTTGTTTTAAATTTTAAGTGTTAAATCTCTAAATCATAGGTTATATAAGTAGTTGTTTGAATCTAAAAACATATAGCTTATTATATAAGGCATATTTGATTAGACCTATAACCACTGTGTTTTTATGATTGTGTTTTGATAGGTTTAAGTGTATAAAACAAGTTTAAACTAAGGTCTTAACCTGCAAGTGTGGTTTATAGTTTTACCAATCCTGTCAAAATTTTAACTAAGTGTTGAAAAAAAAAGAAATAGCTTTTTCATTTGCTCATTGTTGCTTAGTCTTAATTTCAAAATGTTTTTTTGAAAGATGATACTTGTTCTTTGAGGTCAAATCTCAATCTGTTTGTAGGTCTTAAGGTTATAAGCATCTGTTTGAGGGCTTATTTTTAAGCTCAAAGTAGGTATTTTGCAAAGATTGAAAATAATTTCTAAGTATTGAATCTGAGTGAACAACCATTTCCATAAGCTTTTTCATGGCTTATTTGTGTTTCAAACTCCATTTTGTTACTGATTATTAAAGCTTAATGGATAGAGCTTTTAGGGCATAATAAGCAGTCTAAGCCATAAATTCCAAATTTAAGCTTAAAAATAACTCAAATGTGTCATTTGGCTCTTTTTGTTAACAGAATTTAGCCATTAAGCTCTTTTTAGCTTATGTGAGCTTTTTAGCTTTTTGAAATTGCCTTTAAGTATTATTTAGTTTTGGGCTTATTGGATAGTCTAAGTCCCATTAGCTTATTTCCTTTAGGATAAATCTTATTTAAGCTTATTTGCATTTTAGCTTAGAAAATTTTAAGTTTTTAAGCCTTATTAGTTAATCTGTCATATTAAGCTTAGTGTAGCTTAGGTTCTTTCCTTATTTGTGTTCATTAGAGCGTTTTAGATATAGCCTTTCATCTGTCTTAGCTTATTTTAAGTTTTCTTAGCTTATTTATGTTTAAAATAGCTTAACAGTTTAACATTTAGTCATTTAGTGTAAAATAGCTTATTTTGTCAACTTTGACAACTTATTTTAGTGCTTATTTGTGGTTTATAAAAAAAGTGCTTTCATTAAAGTTTGTTGTTTACAGCTTATTTATAAGCTGTGTATAAAAGTTTAAAAAAAAGAGCAAAAAAAGGAAGGTGGAAGTCCAAGGTGAGCAGGGCTCGAACCCTAGACCTCACACCCTCATCCCTTATAACACACACACACTACCGCTGCGCCCTTGGAACTTTTTCGTTATAGTCCCAAGTGGTTTGATATTTAAGGGCATTTTAGCCTTTAAGCCATTTCAGGCCCTTTAGTGGGCTTATATGACAGCTTATTTATAAGCCTGTTTGTCCAAGCTTTTATTTTCTTGCAACTTCACGACTAAAGTATTTCTTGCTATTTTTCAGAATTTCATATCGTTAGTATTTTTTATATTTAATTTTTATTAAAATCGTTTTTAATTCATAAAAAATTATAAAAAAGTCAAAAATATATATAATTCTTTTTTAGAAAATTTTCTTTTAACATTTAGGACTTAGGAAAATTAGATTTGCTTTCGTAGGGTTAAAATTGCAAAATTTGATTTTTTAAAGAACGGGATTGAATCCCGTTCACGTTTTTTGTGTTTTTAAGCTTAAATCACTTCCGTTTTTGGTCTAGTTTTCTTTGTTCTAGCTTTTTAGTCACTTAGGACCTATAAAAGTCAAAAAGATCATTTTAGGATTTAATTTTGATAAATTAGGGTTTTTAAGTCGCGTTTTAAGACTCCCGTTTGCGTTTTTAGTTTAAATTTGTGTTGCCTTAATTGTTTTTAGTGTAGATTGCATTAAATTTCCCATAGACTTAGAAAAACAATCCAAAAATCTTTGTTCCATTCAAGCATCAATAATCAAACCGTCTTCCGACTTTTCTTTGCATTCCTCGTTGGGGATAACGACCCGGGAATCATACTTCTGGATTTTCTACATTGAGACTTTTGACTATCCTTATTATAAGTATTAAATATTTATTTATATATATATATATATATATATATATATATATATTTAAAAGGGCTAATCAGAACTGTTAAATTTTGGCGCCGTTGCCGGGGAGGAGTGCATACAATTGTTGTTCCGTTTGACAATTTATGCTTTGAAGATCCTTCCTTGTGAAGTTATTTTCTTTGTTATAAAATATAAAAAATACAAAAATATTTTTCATTTCTTGCTAGTATATATAAAACAAAGAAAAACCAAAAATATAAAAACATTGTCCATAAAAAGAAATAAAATTCACCATCAATATAATACTTTCAACTAAAGTATTATCATTAATAAGTTCCCGAACAAAAGATTCAAAAACTTACGTTTTGTGTCACTTGCGAGGTACGGTTCACCTTTGAAAGATAAACAAACTCAAAGAGGGGTATAAGGCGGGTTGTTTCGAGGAACTACGAACCTAAAGGAGAAAGGTTTTTAATAGCTTTGCGCTTTCCTACTCCTCCGCTCCTTTGTGCGTTTTTTCTTATTAAGGATTATACCGAGAACTTGTTGAGATTATAAGGATATTAAGTTTCTTTATCTCATTGTCCGTTATTAAAATAAATTGTGAATCAATTGTTGAAAAACCAAAAAAGTAGTATAATTTTTCTTTTTATATTTTAGTGCATGCGCACTCGTTCTCAATACCGTAACCATCAACAACAACAAGTCCTACCGACTTTTGTTGAACCATTTGATCTTGAGGAACCTATTGATAATCCAGCTCCTCTTGTAGTTACGATGGCCGATAATCATACTATGGTTACGAGGATGCAATCGTTGTTCCCGCGATCACCGCGGACAACTTTGAGCTTAAACATGGTTTGCTCACTCTTGTGCAAAATAAACAATTTTTTGGACTTGATAAAGAAGATCCTCATGCTCACATTCGATATTTCAACAAGATCACTTCTACGATGAAGTTCCCAAACGTCCCGAGTACGTCGGTTAAGCTTATGCTTTTCCCATTTTCCCTCGAGGGGGGCGCCCGGATTTGGCTTGAAAAAGAACCTCCTCGATCGATTCTTACTTGGGATGATCTTGTTTTGAAATTCATCAACCAATTTTTCCCTCCCTCCAAGACAACAAATCTTCGTAATGAAATCACAAATTTTCAACAAAGATTTGATGAATCATTTTAATTGATCATGGGAGAGATCAATGATCTTCTTCGGACATGCCCACATCATGGGTTTTCGAAATTACATCAACTCGATACATTCTACAATCCCTTGAACTCGAGTGATCAAGATTCGTCGAATTCCGCCGCAGTTGGTAATTTTTTGGATAAAATGCCTCGAGAATGCCTAAGAATCATCGAGAGCAAATCCAAAGTTCGTCATTCACAAAGCAAAGCCATTGTTGCCAAAGTGGGTACGAGCTCTTCTACCCTCAGTTTTTCTCCTGATGTTGCCAAACTTAAAGATATGGTGAAAGCCTTGCTTCTCGATAAGAAAAACCAATCCCAAGCTCCCGCTACCGTAAAAGCGGTCGAGGAAAGTTGTGTAACTTGCGGTGGTGCTCATTCTTACCGTAATTGTCCCGCCACCGATGGCAACGTTTATCGTGACAATATTCAAGCATACGCTTCACAAGCCGCCGCGGTTAACTACAACCAAGGAAATACCGGTTATCGTCCCCCGATGGTTGCAAATCAAATTCGACCTCCCGGTTTTCCTCCCATTCAACAAAACCAAGGAAATAATCAAAACCGTTACAACCAAAACCGGGGAAATAATTTCAACCAAGGACCAATTTATCGACCCCCGGTTAATCAACCTCTAGTTTACCAAGCTCCGCCTTACCAAGCTCCCGCTCCTCAAACACAAGGCCGTGTACAAAGATGACTTTCAAAAACACATCAAAGCTAATGATGCGTTATGAGAAATATGCAAAACCAAACCCAAACACGCAAACCTAAAATGACAATTTTGACCAACTTTATTACCAAATTTGTGACTTCAATACCGCTTCTACTTCGGGCTCGGGTTCTCTTCCTAGCAACACCATTGCTAACCCGAAGGGTGATATAAAAGCAATCACCACCCGAAGTGGTGTTTCTTATAAGGGACCCACGATTCCACCTCCGCCTTCTTCTCTTCCTAAGGTGGTGGAACGTGAAACCGAGGTTACAAAGGACACGGTGCCTCCTACTAATAACGGAAGTACCGAAGACGTCCAACCTCCGGTTGTCCAAGTTGAAACTCATGTACCAATTTTTGAGCCCGTTGTTGCTCCCGTTAGTGCTCCGAAGCCTAACCCGAAACCATCAATTCCATATCCGTCTAGACTTAATGACCAAAAGATCCGCGAAAAAGCTAACAATCAAATTGAGAAATTTTACCAAATCTTTCAAGATTTGCATTTCGACATTAGCTTCGCGGATGCTTTAATTCTCATGCCTAAATTTGCTTCGACACTTAAGAGTTTGATTAGCAACAAAGAAAAATTGTTTGAATTAGCAAGAACACCTTTAAATGAGCATTGTTTGGCGGTCCTCCTCAAAAAGTTACCCGAAAAACTTAGAGACCCCGACAAATTTCTCATCCCGTGTGATTTTCCGGGAATGGATGAGTGCTTAGCCTTGGCCGATCTTGGCGCTAGCATTAATCTCCAGCCATTATCCGTTGGAAAAAGCTTTTCTCTTCGGAGCTCACTCCTACTTGTATGACTCTTGAACATGCGGACCGTTCGATTTCTCGTCCGATCGGTATCGCCGAAGATGTCTACGTAAAAGTAGGAAAGTTCTAATTCCCGGCCGACTTTGTAGTCGTAGACTTTGATGCCGATCCCCGAGTTCCTCTAATTCTCGGGAGATCCTTCTTAAAGACCGGACGTGCCTTGATTGATGTTTACGAAGGAGAATTAACTCTTCGTGTTGGAAAAGAAGTCGAACGCTTCATCTTGATCAAACTTCGAGAAGTACTCCTCTAATTATGATGAAAATTCGGTTTAACCGAATCGACGTCATTGAAATGGCTTGTAGTAGTATTTCAAGAATTTCTCGGTTTCTCCGATGGGATCACGAGGTGGGCAAACCCCTCCTTATTAAGACCCGATCGTTTCTACCTTTCTCTGACCCCACTCCTGTTGGGGATAGTTATTTTCTTTATCGAGGACGTCGACGCGTTCCTCGCTCTTGAAGATGATCCAACTTCACCGGAAGTATTGACACTCTTATCACGACTCAGGGGGGACATGTCTTCTCTTGAATCATTTCTCAATGATGATCCATTATTACCCCCTCCCACTCAAGGAATGTATTTGCCTTAAATTCGAAAAGAACTTAAGATTTGTGAAGCTAAAAAGGATAAATCTTCAATTGATGAACCACCTGAGGTCGAACTTAAGGACTTACCACCTCATCTTGAATATGCATTTTTGGAGGGTGACGACAAGTTACCCGTCATAATTGCTAAATACTTGAGTGATGAGGAGAAAGCCGCTCTCATAAAGGTTTTAAAGTCACACAAGCAAGCCATTGCTTGGAAACTCTCCGACATTAAGGGTATTAACCTGGATTTTTGTACTCACAAGATTCTTATGGAAGAGGACTACAAACCGGTGTTCCAACACCAAAGAAGGGTCAATCCTAAAATCCACGAAGTAATAAAATAGGATGTTCTTAAACTCCTTGATGCAGGATTAATTTACCCTATCTCGGACAGTCCTTGGGTAAGCCCCGTGCATTGTGTACAGAAAAAAGGGGGCTTTACCGTTATTGAAAATAATGAAAATGAGTTGATCTCGACTCGATTGGTTATGGGGTGGCGTGTATGCATTGACTACCGTAAGTTAAATGAAGCCACCCGTAAAGACCATTTTCCATTGCCCTTTATGGACCAAATGCTTGAGAGACTAGCGGGAAATGAATATTATTGTTTTCTCGACGGTTTCTTAAGTTACTTTCAAATTCCCATCGACCCTCAAGATCAGGAAAAAACCACATTCACGTGTCCCTATGGAACGTTCGCCTATCGTCGCATGCCTTTCAGCTTATGCAATGCACCGGGCACATTCCAAAGGTGGTTGATGGCTATTTTTCATGATATGATCAAAAAAATGATGGAAGTCTTTATGGACGACTTCTCGGTCTTTGGGAATTCATTCGGAACTCGCCTCTCCCATTTGGACAAGATGCTTAAACGGTGTGAAGACACCAATCTTTGTTTAAATTGGGAAAAGAGTCACTTTATGGTCAAATAAGGAATTGTCCTTGGCCATAAGATTTCCAAGAACGGGATTGAGGTTGATAAGGCTAAAGTTGATGTTATTGCTAAGCTACCTCATCCCACCACCGTCAAAGGAATTCATAGTTTTCTTGGTCATGCCGGGTTTTATCGTAGATTTATACAAGATTTCTCAAAAATAGCCCGGCCGATGACCCATCTTCTTGAAAATGATACTCCGTTCTTCTTCTCCAAAGAGTGTATTGAAGCCTTTTAAACACTTAAGAAAAAATTGACCGAAGCACCAATATTAGTTGCCCCCGATTGGGACCTACCTTTTGAGCTCATGTGTGACGCGAGTGATTTTGCAATAGGTGCAATCTTGGGGCAACGAAAAACAAAACATTTTCAGCCTATACACTATGCAAGCAAAACTATGACCGATGCTCAAGCTCATTACACCACGACAGAGAAAGAATTACATCCGTGGGTGTAGCATTCGAGAAATTCTAGTCCTATTTAGTCCTTGTCAAAAAGCATATGTATACGGATCACTTGGCTCTTAAAAAATCTCTTTGCAAAACAAGATTGCTAAGCAGAATTTCTCCTTGGGTTCTCCTCCTTCAAGAATTTGATATCATCATCTGTGATAAAAAAAAGGAGCCGAGAACCTCGCCGCCGACCATTTGTCCCGATTAGAGAATCCTCACCAAAGTGTGCTCGATAAAAAGGAAATAAATGAAACATTTCCTCTCGAAACACTTAGTATGGTATCTTTTCGTGGTGATTCTAGTACCCCATGGTTTGCCGATTTTGCTAATTACCATGCGGGGAACTTTGTTGTGAAAGGGATGTCGTCCCAACAAAAGAACAAATTCTTCAAAGACGTGAAGCATTACTTTTGGGACGACCCCTTCTTGTTTAAAATCTATGCGGATCAAGTCATCCGGCGGTGTGTTCACGGCCAAGAAGCCATTGATATTCTTAAGGCTTGCCACAATGGACCCACCAGGGGACATCATGGCCCGAACTACACCGCCAAAAAGGTGTTTGACTCCGGTTTCTATTGGCCCACAATCTATCGTGATGCCCATGACTTAGTCAAATCTTGTGACTCTTGTCAACGTCAAGGCAAAATTTCGCAACGTGATGAAATGCCACAAAATGCCATCCAAGTTTGCGAGATTTTTGACGTTTGGGGTATCGATTTTATGGGACCGTTCCCGTCTTCACGAGGGAACAAGTACATACTCGTGGCTGTCGATTACTTGTCGAAATGGGTTGAAGCAAAAGCGCTCCCCACCAACGACGCCCGAGTTGTTGTTAAAATTTTAAAATCTCTCTCCTTTTTGCTCAGTTTGGGAACTCCCTGCCTATCATTAGTGATCGCATGTAAACGCACTTTTGCAATGACCAATTTGCAAAGGTCATGCTTAAGTACGGTGTCACTCACCGTCTTGCTACCGCGTATCACCCCCAAACAAGCGGGCAAGTTGAAGTCTCCAACCGTGGTTTGAAAAGAATTTTGGAAAGGACCGTAGGCGAGAACCGTGCCTCTTGGTCGGATAAATTAGATGACGCACTTTGGGCCTTCCGTACCGCTTTCAAAACACCCATCGGGTGTACTCCTTACAAGCTTGTGTACGGAAAGGCATGTCATCTACCGATCGAGCTCGAGCACAAAGCCTATTGGGCCTTGAAGCATGCAAACTTTGACCTTAAGTCCGCGGGTGATCACCGAAAAGTTCAACTCAATGAATTAAATGAACTTCGTGATCAAGCCTACGAGAACTCTTTGATCTACAAAGAGAAGACAAAGAAGATCCACGACTCCAAAATCAAGAACCGCGTTTTCAACGTTGGTGACCGAGTCCTTCTTTTTAATTCTCGATTGAAGATTTTCTCGGGTAAACTTAAAACCCGTTGGACCGGACCGTTCACCATTGCCCATGTGTACCCTTATGGCACCGTCGAGTTATCTCAAACCGACGGGCCAAACTTCAAGGTGAACTCCATAGACTTAAGCACTACTTTGGAGGGGACATACCACATATGGTTGTCCCAGATCTCCAAACTCCCTAAGGACCAATGAATTCGGGGATGAGTCAAGCTAAGTGACCTTAAACAATCGCTTCGTGGGAGGCAACCATGCTTATCCTAATATTAATGATAGTAAGGATAAGTGTTTTGTACTGTGAGAGGTGTGCTCTTCCAATCTCCAGTGTGGCTTGTATTTTGTTAAATGGATTGTCCAGGATTGTCCCGAATTTTTGAAGCCTCTCGTGCTCGCGGTTTTTGTCCTTCGATCACAAGAGCTTCACATCCTCAGCTTCATTTTGGGAATCCAATATCCAAATCTTATCGACTAACGTTTATCTTTAAGCATACTTAATAAACGGCTTAGGATTTACGTAGAGACCCTTCTTAAAACATTGAGGACAATGTTCAATTCTAGTATGGGGGGATCTATCGATTTGATTATGCCTGCAGCCGTTGTTTTCACGTAATCTCGTTTTTACCACCAAAATATAAAAAAAATGATGAAAACATTTAAATTTTTCAAAAATAAAATAAGTGTTTGTCACAATTTTGACTTTCCTGCTGGGTAGAATAAGAATAAATTTTGACTCGATCGAGCGTGTTGAGCTCTAGCTTGTTCCTTAACTTTTAGACTAAGCATTCGCGGATCTTCGCGAAGAACGAAAAATGATAGAGTTAAGTATGAGTTAGATGCTAAACAAGGATTATTTGGAAATCTTACAAGCTCATGTGTGTAATTTGTGGCTTTTTCTCCCATAAGCTCCTAACCGGACTAATAATACGTGCTCTTTTCGAAAACTAAACTTAAATCAACAATTTTTGAAGTATGGATGATATCAATAATTTTAGTTCAAATTTATACTTAAATTTTCTAAAAAGAAATTTTCTCTATATCTTGGTAATATAATATAAAAAATGGAAAAAATGAAAAAAAATGAGTAATAATAAACTGTGGGCTAATAAAAGTTTACTGCATCTTGCCGGCTCACAACCGATGTTGCAGTCTTCTAAATAAGGCACATAGTAATTATCCGAGACTGATAAAAGTTTGCTGCATCTTGCCGGCTCACAACCGATGTTGCAGCCTTCTAAAAGGTCGAGGATTTCATTAGTTTAATGGATGTGTAATTATATTAAGTGTAGTAAATGTGAATTAATAAATATAGGGAAAATCTCTTTTTCTTAAATTTAAATATGCTTTTGAACTAAGACTATTTCGTTTTAAGTTGTGATTTTATGTATAAACGGGAAATCCAAGGGTTTTGAAACCGAAGGTCCGTGAGTCCCGATACTAGTCTCTGTGGGGTGTCAAAAGCCTGGTCACTTAGCCGCAAGGTTGGGATGTGCCGAGACAAAAGTCGCTACATGGGATGATCTCGCCTTCAAACTCATTACTTTTGGGTGGAACGTGAAGCATAGAAATTTTGAAAAACGTTTGATTTATGGTTGAAATTCAAAATAAGCACATTCACCTAAGATATAATAATTGTCGGGAGCGAAAAGTTTCACAAGGTACAAGTATGAGTAGTGTTAGCATCTTAGCTTGTATGTAACGGTGATTTCGTTTTTAAGCTTAGTTTGGGACAGGTGAAAATTCGGGAACGATGAATTTATCCTTTTTTGGGCATTTTAGGACTAAAGTGCTTCTTGTTCTGTGACCCTAAAAGTTATAAAAATAACAAAAGTCCAAACATGTTAGTTAGTTGCTTAAAAAGAAAAGTACAAAAAATGAGAAAAAGGGAAAAATACAAAAATATGTGTAGTAATAAGTATAAATATTTTTTTAAAATGGTCAAAACGGGGCTTTTCAAAACTAATGATCCTTTAATTCCCCTTGATGAACACTTAGCTACTTTTCGAGGTAATTAGTCGAGGGGGATTAAGATTCTTGGTTTTCCTAAGTGTTTACTTATGGCATTGCGTGAGGACACGACAATAGTTTAGTATGGGGGAGTTTGGTATATGCTTAATTACACATACCTTTTACCTATAAAAACATGCCTAAAATGACCAAAATATACCAAAAATACATTATATTTGTGTGTTTTGTGATTTATGATTGTGCAGGTAACGAATATTCACTAAAGGACAAAAATTAAGTCAAAACGGACAAAACCGAGCACGGGGGGGGGGGGGGTTGGGATTGTGGGGGGGGGGAGGGGGGGGATTGGGGGTGAGGGTGAGGGGGGGAAGGGGTGGGGGTTAGTAGAATAAAAAAAAGGCAAAGCTACAAAACCTGAGCACTGGTCGCATGAGCGAAAGAGACACGCGCTGCGAGTTCGAGTCCGGACATGCCATTAAGATTTTTTATTGGGTCCGGGGGCCCGACCCATTTAATGGGTCATGTCCGACCCAGATTTAATTTAAGTTTATCTGAAAATTGACAGGCCAGCCAACAAGCACCACTAAAACAAAGCCTCAGTCCAATTATAGATTAATATTATCAAGCCCAAGACAAAGAAAGTGGGACTATCCGGCCCAAGTTAGAAGTGAAAGGGCTAGGCCCATTTTGATGTTTATAACATGAGGCCCATGAAAAAAAAAGAGGCCCAGCCAATGGCGAGAGCGAGAACACAAAAAACACGTGCTAAAAAAAAACATTTTGTTTTATAACAAAAAGGGAAAAGAGCAGAGACACCTCCCTCTGAGGAGGTCGGTGACCATTCTTATAAAAAAACACTAGTCATCATTTATTTTGTTATGAATTCTTGTCGTCATTTATTTTTTAATTAGTGTAGTCATTTAAATCTATCAACGTCTTTATTTTATTTTGCAAATTTCTTAAATTGGATGACAGCAATTGTGTTCTTGTTACATTTCATTTCATTTTTAGATATAAAAATTGAGCTTTTTTGATTATTTAAATGTTTTGCTGTTTGAAGTTTTCTTTTATAAGAAATAGTTTTTTAGGTACGAATGTAGCTTTTCCATTATGGTCTTTGTTAGATCATTATAAATCTGAGTTTTCTTGTTTTAGTTTTATAATCATTTTCTTCAAATTCCATAAATTAGAATCAAGTAAAATAGTTGTTGGTGACTGGAATGGTGATTACGAGCCATCATGAAGGGGCATGGGTATATGAGCATTTAAATTTGGGTATTGATTGTAGTATGGAGTTCATTTATCCATAAATCTTCAAATTTGGTGACTTCTAATCCCTTCTCTTTATTTTTCTTTGCTTATTTTTATGCTTATTGTTACACCTCTTAGATTTTAATTTTATTATTGATTGTTGCTTTATTATTGCTTTTCAGCGTAGATATATTATGATTAGCGATAGTTTAAATTTATGCTGTTAAGTTAAATTGTGATTTGCAAGTTAAGTGTGAAATTAAAAAGGGATTTTTGATTAATAATTGTTATGATTATTTAGATTTCTTATTTGAATATTTCGAAGGGCAAAAGCCGAAGAAATAGTCAAAAATCAAATCTAGTAATTATTACCTTTATAAGATATCACTTTCAAAATAAACCAACGTTTGTGAAAAATATAATTTTACGGGTACTAATCTAATATACAACATTAAAACAATTTTTTTATATTAACGAACTTTCACTCACTTTGAACAAGCATTTTTTCTTCTTATACATCCTTTTAGATCAATTTTTATAAGCATTAATTCTTTCTCGTAGATTAAAATAATTGTTTAGTATAGTTTTAGTATAATTTTCTTATTATTAAAAATAGTTTTTAAACCAAAAATCCTAAAAGATAATCAAGCATTATACTCAAAACAAAATCGAAAATCTCATTCCGCAGGGAGAGCAGGGAGGGCGACGTTGGGAAGACGACTCCGGATAATATATCTTAATAACTTTTCTTTAAGTGATTCTTATTTCTAACGGGATACTTAATATTATATACATACGGTAGTACGTATATCTAACAGGAGGATTGTACGATTTTTACGTGGTGTTTCGAGTTAGGGCCTTGAAGATCCTTTTTTCGGAAAGTTTATTTTCGTATTTATTATACAAAAATAAAAATCCAAAAAATAGAGGGGAGGAAAAAACAACAAAATCGACCGTTGTGTCACTTGTGAATTCGGCTCACCTTTAGACTATAAACTATAAGAGAGGTATAAGGAGGGTTGATCCCACGAACATCTACCCGAAAGGAGAAGGTTTTTAAAACGCTTCGCGCTTATCCGCTCCTCCGCTTCTTTGTGCGTTTTTTAAAGAGCTGCCGTACACTTGTTCGATTATCGGTTACCAATTTTTTTTTTCTTTCTTATGTATTTTGCTATAAATAATCTTCTATATCCTCTTATTCGTTTAATTCTTATCTTCTTTACCCTCTTATTTGTTTAATTCTTCGACATGTATTCGTATAACCAGCCCTAGTACGAGACGTATTCTTGTGAGTTTTTTCGAAACGATGCTCATTATGGTTACGATTGTCCACCTCAAGTCCCGTTTGTTTACAATCAGGACCCATATTTCAATCAAAACTTTGATAATTTTCCACAAACTTCACCAAGTCTTCCACAATATCTTTGTTGTACCCGTTGTGGGGGTCCTCATGAGACTTTTCAATGTGATCATATGATCTTCGATGAGCCTTATTATGAAAACTGCGGGGGACCTCATATGAGTTTTCAGTGTCAACCAATGAATCAAAATTTATATAATTCTAATTCTTCCGATTTTGACCAATTCCAACCCTCGCAGTATTCCGACGTTCATCAACCTCCTGAAGAAATAAGTATCGAAGAATTAAAAATAATGATGCAATCCTATTGTGAAATAATGAGTCAACGATGTGAGCAGGAGGCTATTCTTTTACAAGAGCAGGCAGTTAAGGAAAAACAAGAATTGTTAGCTGAAGAACATGCAACTAATCCTTCCGAGCCTTCACCCGTCTCATATTTTTACAATGCTGACTATGATAATATTAGCACTCCGTCTACTACTTATACTATTCATTTGACCAAAAGTGCTACTATTATTACTAATCCTTCCGAGCTTACGCGACGTATCTATCATAATCACGACATTTTCTATGATGGTGATGATAACGAGGAACTTTTTTCCAAATGAAGTTAAAAGAATTCAACAAATTCTTGAAAGGACTTCGTTTGATGCAATCACACCCGACTTTTCGATTACGGACTCTCTAAGTATGGGGGATGAGCATCTTAGCACTATTCCGGAAACGGAATCGGACGAATTAATAAAGTCTAGTGTTGAGAACCTTGTCCCAACCCCAAGTGAGTCCGAGGATTTATCCAAGGATTTATCCGATATTGAAAGTGAGTGTAATGTGCCCGTTTGTGATGATTTTACAACTGTCTCTAATCCTCTCTTTGATGCTGACAACGATTTTTCCTCTAGTGATGACAAGTCATTTTCTGATGAGGACGTTCCGAAAGAAAATTTCAAAATTTTTTCGAACCCTCTTTCTGATGAAGAAATCATTTCTACTAAGATAGATCCGCATCACTTTAATGCAGAGTCTGATCTTATAGAATCCTTGCTTAATCGAGACACTTTGATTATTTCTTCTCCTAAGTTTGATTCTCTTCTCGAGGAGTTCTCCGGTGAACTCGCTCATATTGATTTAATTCCACCGGGAATTAATGAAGCCGACTTTGATCCTAAGGAAGAAATTCATCTTGTTGAGAAATTGTTGTATGATAATTCATCTCCTCGACCTCCGGAAGAACTAAATTCTAAAAATTCTGATCCTGTAATCGAATCTTTCTCTCCATCTCCTATCCACATTGAGGATAGTGACTCTTTTATGGAGGAGATCGATTTATTTCTTACTCCGGATGACTCGATGCCACCGGGCATTGACAATGATGACTATACTCTGAAGGGGATATACTTTTCCTTGAAGAATTGCTTAGCAATGATTCCCCTTCACTTCCTGAAAATAAGTCATTTCATTTTGATTTTCCATCATCCCCTCGTCCTCCTGCAAAACCAGCGGATGATGATGATGTTTACTTTGATATAGAGCCCGATACGGGAGTTTTTATAAAAGTGGTGGATGATATTTCTGATAATTCGACAAGAGATCTTTATGTTCATGTGCCTAATTTTTTACCCAACCTTCCCACCCTTTCTCCAATGTTTGACACTTTGCTTCCATTTTCATATGAAAATGACGACAAAGTTTTCAATCCTAGAATTCTTGCTTCTAATCTCTGATCTCATCAGGGCTTTAAAGCTTTCCAGGTCATTTCTGATTTTTTTTGAAAGCCCGAAGATGATCTATGAAGAGGACATTCCTATCTTGGATGTTCCATTTCTCCATTTCTATCCTTCTTAACCAACTCGAGTATGGGGGATCGAGTCAGGCTCAAGACTCGGTTAACAAAAATAAGCGCTTCATGGGTGGCAACCCATGCTTATTATAATATTATAATAGTAGTAATGAATAAGTGTGTTGTGAGGAGGCTCGCCTCTTCCTTTCTTGTGTTTCGTGGTTTTGTGCTGTATGTCTATGATTGCCCCGGATTTCAAAGCCTCTTGTGCTCGTGGTTTTGTCCTTCGTTCACTCGAGCTTCAATCCTTTGCATTACTTATGGGAATCCAATATCCTAAATCTTATCGACTAACGTTTATCTTTGTACACACTTAATAAACGGCTTTAGATTTACGTAGAGACCCTTCTTAAAACATTGAGGACAATATTCAATTCTAGTACGGGAGGGGGGGGGGTCTATCGATTTGATTGTGCCTGCAGTCGTTGTTTTCACGTAATCCCGTTTTTGCCACCAAAATACCAAAAAAAAGAAAAATTTTAAAAAAATTCAAAAATAAAATAAGTGTTTTATCACAATGTTGACTTTCCTGCTGGGTTGAATAAGAATAAATTTTGACGCGATCAGGCGTGTTGAGCTCTAGCTTGCCCCTTAACTTTTAGACTAAGCATTCGCGGATTTTTTTATTAAAGATTTTAAATTTGCGAAGAACGAGAAATGATAGAGTTAATTATGAGTTAGATGCTAAACAAGGATTAAGTGGAAATCTTAAGAGCTCATAAGTGTAGTTTGTGGCTTTTTCCCCCATAAGCTTCTAACCTGACTAATAATACGTGCTCTTTTCGAAAAATAAACTTAAATCAACGATTTTTGAAGTAGTCGATTAACAATAATTTATTCTTAGTTCAAATTTATACTTAAATTTTCTAAAAAGAAATTTTCTCTATATCGTGGTAATATGAAGTTAATATTTTTTTTTGAAAAATGAGGTAATAATAATAATAAAAACTGTGGGCTAATAAAAGTTTACTGCATCTTGCCGGCTCACAACCGATGTTGCAGTCTTCTAAATAAGGCACATAGTAATTATCCGAGACCGATAAAAGTTTGTTGCATCTTGCCGGCTCACAACCGATGTTGCAGCCTTCTAAAAGGTTGAGGATTTCCTTAGTTTAAAGGATGCATTTTTATATTAAGTGTAATATGTGTGATTTAATAAATATAGGGAAAATATCTTTTTCTTAAATTTAAATATGCTTTTGAACTAAGACTATTTCATTTTAACTTGTGATTTTTCTAAATGAATTGTTTATTTAACGGGAAGCCTAAGAGTTTTTGAAACCAAAGGTCCATGAGTTCCGATACTATTCTCTGTGGGGTGTCAAAAGCCTGGTCACCTAAGCCGGTCTCGGCTGGGATGTGCCAAGAATAAAGTCGCTACATGGAATGATCTCGCCTTCAAAATCATAATTCTTAGGTGGAACGTAAAGCATAGAAACATTGCAATTTTCTTAAAAAGTTTGATCTTTGGTTGAAATTCGAAATAAGCACATTCACCTAATATATAATAATTGTCGGGAGTGAAAAGTTTCACAAGTTACAAGTATGAGTAGTGTTAGCATCTTAACTTGTATTTGATGGTGATCTCGTTTTTAAGCTTAGTTTGGGGCGGGTGAAAAATCGAGGACGATGAATTTATCTTTTTGGGCATTTTAGGATTGAAGTGCTTCTTATTCCGTGACCCTAAAAGTTATGAAAATAATGAAGGTCTGAACATTCTAGTTAGGTGCTAAAAAGAAAAAGTACAAAAAAATAAGGAAAATGGAAAAATACAAAAATATGTGTGGTAATAAGTGTAAATATTTAAAAATGGTCAAAACGGGGCTTTTCAAAGCTAATGAGTTTTTAATTCCCTTCGATGAACAATTAGCTACTTTTCGAGGTAATTAGTCGAGGGGGATTGAGATTCTTGGTTTTCTAAAGTGTTTACTTATGGCATTGCGTGAGGACATGGCAATAGTTTAGTATGGGGGATTTTGGTATGTGCTTAATGACACATACCTTTTGCCTATTAAAACGAGCCTAAATGACCAAAAACAAACATAAAATACCAAATATACGTTTGTTTTGCTTTGTATATTGTGCAGGTATCGGATATTCACTAAAGGACAAAAACAAAGCCAAAACCGACAAAAACCAAGCACGATATTGGAAAGAAAGCAAAAAGTCAAAGTCAAAGTCAAAAAGTTAAAAGTCAAAGTCAACAAGTCAAAGCCGAAGCCGAAGACGTATTTATCTTAAATAGACAAACCCGTACCCCATTTAATGGGTCAGGTCAGTCCATTAAGCTCATATCTATATGCCTTAATGTTTAAATAACCCTAGTCCAATCCAACACAAACCTGGCCTAATTAACCAAGCCCAAACCCACTAAACCCCGTTAGCCCCAACACCCCCTAAACTGTTTACAAAGTTAGTCCTTAAGGACTAACATTGCCAGTCCTTAAGGACTAACACATTTAGCCCCTAAACCATTTTTACCTTTACATCCCTAGTCCTTTTTCCCTAACCACGTCACAAAATTAAACCAAACAGTACCTAATACCCTTCTTTCCCGCCATTATTACTATTCCTGTGTCTCTTTCACTCGACCTCTGCACCCTGCAACAAAACAACAAAACCCCTCAAACCCACTTCATAAACATCCAAATCCACCTTGGCAATACTCTCAAACCTCATTCGTCAACAGATTGAAGACCCAAATCAAAGGTTGTGATCAATGGACTTGGAGAACAAGAAAGATGATGAATGGCTATGATTGATTTTGCAACTCTCTCACACAAGAAGCACACCCTCTCATCTCTCTCACAGAAGTAACACAAGAAGAAGACCTAGAACTATTATCTCTCTTCTATAAATAGGACCTTGTAAGCCCATATAAGGATATCTAGTTTTACAGCTTATTTTTGTTTACTTTTTAGCTTGTTGCAGTTTATTTTCAAGTCTTGTAATGTTTTTTAAAGTTTAATGAAAAGTTGAGGTTTTTATGTTTAAATTCTATGTTTTTTTAAAGTTCATGTTCCATTTTTTTTAAAAGTATTTTATAATCTCTCATAAGCTCTTGTCTACTTAATATAAGCTGTTTACTTCAACTACACAAGCTTTTCCATAGATTGTAAAGTTTTAAGTCTTTTTCACTCAAAAAGCTATTTTGGATGACAAGCCAGATTTGGAAGGGCTTGTGGGGTTTTACTAGATTGTTTTAAACAAGCTAGAGCTTGTAGACAAAGCTCTTAAAAGCTTATTTGCCCTTGTTTAGAGCAAAGGGCAAGGTACTATCTCTTTTTTGCATTTTATCGTAAATATGCTTCTGGCTTATTTTTGCTTATTTACTGTTTCTTATGGCTTATTTCTGTTTAGTTATGCTAGTTAGTGCTTATCATGTTTAGTTTATGGCTTTAGATATCATTTGTTCAAGTTTTCTCAGAATCTATCTTATTTAGCTCTTAGACTGCTTATTCTTGTTGCTTATATCAAGTGCTTATTGAAAGTTGATTTATGCTTGTTTTTGCTTATTATACTTAGTCATAATCTGATCTTTCAAATTTTAAGCTTAAATCTGTGTTTTATATGTTTAAAATGCAAATTCAGGGTTTTAATGGGTGTTTGGCTTAACAGTATTAACTATAAGTTAATACTGTTGGTGCAATTTTTGTTTTCAAAACCAAGTTTGATTAACTCATTTGAGGTATTTGGATTTGTTTTTAATGGTTTTTAATGTTTAAAGTTCAAGTTTAATGTTTAAGCTAGTTATAGTTTAAGTCTGTGGTGTCTTTGTTAGCTAGAACTGCTTATTTTGATTATTGGCTTTAGATTGATATAAGTTTATATTTTCATGTTCATTTTGAGTGTTATGATTCATTAGGATTAAGTTTTATGTTCCTGCATTTGTTGTTTGTGGTTTAGCATAGTATGTCAGAGAGTCTTTTGTTCTTAGTCTTTAAAATACTCATTTTCAATCTCATAATTTAAGTAGTGTAATCTGTTTTTTAAGTTTTGCATTTGATAATAGTTGTTGTTCTTTGTTCTGAGTTAGCTTGTTTTAGCTTATTGAAAGTTTTTGAGCTTATTTGTTTGGTTAAAACCAAGTCTGCAAATGTAGGATTGGTCTTAGAACATAATTTCCAAAACTTTGTTTTCAATCCAAAAATAGTTAAGCTGTCATTTTCATTAGCTTTTTTTTAGCTTATTTTGTGATCCAAAATGCTAATTTCTTGCTTATTTGAGTTGTTTGGTCGTTGAAATTAATCTCTTTTTAAGTTTTGAGGTCTAGCTTTTTAGTTTTCTAGCTTAATAAGTAGCAAAAGTCCATTAAGTCCTCTTCTTGAGTCTGCTGTTCTTTTCCCTTTTAGTGTTTTTCAGCTTATTCTTTTTGCTTATTTCATAGTCATATGTGCTTATTAGGTGTACTTTTGAGTCTGGTTTAGCTTATTTACTTTTCTTAATTGCTTATTAAGTCTTAAAAGTCCACGCAGTTTTGCTATTAGTCATTTAGTTAGATTTATAAAACTGTCATTTTTTAAACATCTTATTCCTAGCTTATTTCTAGTTTTCAGTAAAAGTGTTTTCACAAAAGTTTCTTATTTTTACTTATTTGATAGCTTTTTCAAAAAGAAAACAAAAAAACGTTTTTTAAAAAAGAAAACAAAAAAACGTTTTTTAAAAAAGAGGGGTCATAGGGGTCGAACATGTGACCTCCCCTTTTCATACCAATGCATTTAACACACACACTCACAACCATCTGCCCTTGGGTCTTTTCCGTTTATAATTTGTCTTATTAAATATATAAAGTCATTTAGCCAGTTTAGCCAGTTTAGCCTAGCAGCTTATTATAGCTTATTTCTTGCTTATTTCCTTAAGCTGTTTTCACCATTTTATTTTTCCTAGATTAAGCATTGTCCAAAGTACTTTCCATGAATGTTTTAGAATTTTTCCAGTTAGTTTAGTATTTTTAATTAATTTTTTTAGATTAAATCAGTTTTTAATTCATAATAAATAAAATAAAAGTCAAAAAAATATAATTCTTTTTTCTAAAATTATTTTTAGTCATTTAGGATTTATAAAAATTGAAAAAACATTTGTAGGGTTAAAATTTGATTTAGTTGCTTAATCGTCGCGTTTTTAAATTCCCGTTAACGTTTTCGTGTTTTATTTTTAATTGTCTTAATTGTTGCTTTCCTTTACATGTTTTTGCATTTATAATTGTAGAAATTGAAAATCAAATCAAAATCTTGATCATTCAAACGCGCGATCACGAACTTAATCACGATTCTCAACTCACGCCTCGTCGGGAAACGACCCGGGAAGGTTTTTGGGATCTTGCTTTGGTTAAAAGTAATTTTCTTCTTTAAAACCTTACTGAATACTTACTCTCTTCTTAATTGATATTTTGGTTATATATTATATATATGTATTAAGCAGTTATTACTATATATATGTATGATTTTTACCAAATCAAGATGCATGCTATGAAAGCTCGACGGAAGCTCCCCCCCGAGGGCTTCAAGTATGATCCTACAAAACAAAAGATTAGTGCAATAATAGCTTTTGTCCGTAGACAAATATGTCATATACAGTGAGTGTATAGACGACCTAATATGATTTCTTGACGAATGCTCCCCCTTGCTTGAGGGCGCCAAAAATGAACCTAAAAAGGGAAAATGAATGATGCAACATTCATCCTTATGCCATATACTTCAAAGTACATACACTTGAACCTACAAGAGAAAATTAATAAATCCAAACTTTGTCTGAAGACAAGTATGCCATATACTGCATTGAGTATATGAGTGAACTAAAAAGGAAATGATATAAAAAGGCAAATTTCGTCCGTAGACAAGAATGCCATACACACTAAAGTGTATATTTGAACTTACAAAAAAAATATTAGTGCAAAATATATATACTTCGTCTTTTGATGAAGTCATATATAATAAAATGTATATTTGATGCAATATGATTCTCTAATCCTAGAATGTAATATGATTTTCCAAAAGAAGCTCTTAGAAAAGTAAGCTAAAAAGGTATAATCCTACTACTTGCATCATCACAGTTGGCTTTGGTGTAGAGGTTGTCGAAGATTGTAAGAACGTGTTTGAGAATGAGACGCATTTCATTACAAAATTTACTTGGCTTTTGACAAAAGATGATTATAAGTGTTAGGATATGTAAAAGGTGATTTAACCTTCATGGGTTGAATTGGTTGTGAGTGTTAGGATACTAGCAGGTTGTGATTATGAGTGTTAGGATACTAGTAGGTTGTGGTTATGGTGGTGGTAGCAGAAAGATTCATGATGCAATTAAGGTGATAGAAATAATGACTTTGTGAGTAGTGAAATATGAGGTGGAAGGTGGTGATGACAATGCAAGCAACTAACAATGTATGCACAAATTGATGAAGATGATTATGCATGTATGATCATGTAATGAGAGATATGGATTAGAATATGATAAGAGCACAAATTAACTTGATAAAGATATCGATCTTTATTGACCTACACAATTCCAAACGGGTTAGTTTTAAGTCAAATGCAAAAAAAATTATCATTTTACAATATTAAAGTTCAAACATTTATACCAAAGAATACGAATGAAACTTGTTCAAGTATTATCACATGAAAGATTTAACAAGAAGACACATAGATAGACATACAAACAAAACATATTCGCAAATAGGCACAAAGATAGGAATACTCTTAAGCTAAGCGAAGAGGAGGACAAATGTTGCAACTAGCTTAAAAAGGCATAATACATGTTCGAAAAATGTTGGAAGATTCTATGAGTTTTAGGACTTAAGAGCTAGATAAGTCAAAACTAACTATTGGGCGACCTTAATACAAGTATAAATAACCTAAGTAGAGTGCTGGACACAAAAATTAACTACCCTAAATGGCAAAAGTGCCTTCTGTAGAACCGGCAGTGGCGGTTCCATTGGCTCAATGGAACCAGCTTTGCTGCATATGGAAGCGGCCCCTACAGACAAGGTTCCTCAAATCTTAAAAATTCTAAAAATATTCCAAATGATTTCTAAACCTATTTTTCGCTTGCGATAGTGATTAAATGGATTTTCTTGATAATGCAAAAGGCTCATGGAAAATATTTAACGCTTAGATCCTATAATTTTTTATTATACCAAGCGCTCCTAATTCTAGAAGGAAATGAAAGACAAGAAGCATGAATTGCATAAAAACCAACCGAAAGAATAAACTATTTAAATTACAAACAAGCATTCAAGAATTCAAACACAAAAGATATGAGAAATACGAACATTCATACAAGAACATGTTTCAAATAGTTCAACCAAACACAAGATTAATGACATAGATGATTTAGATATAAGATTGATTGCACTAACAATGACGCGAAAGGTATGTGCCAAAGGAAAAAATATATACGGGATCTCTTATTGCATTTGAGTTTGTTTATTTCTAAAACATAAGTATCAACCTTGTTATATTGTTCATTTGCTTGTTTGTCAATTTTAGTTCTTATTAAAACAATACGGTTTTAAAAGGAAGATCCTAGACTTCTACAAGTATACCAAGAATACTTTAACATAACAAAGAGCACAAGAAGCAAACAGGACATGTTATATAAGGAGCAAGATATAAAGATCATGTATATGTTCAAGTATAAATTAGACCATTGTAAAACCTAAAAATCTCATTAAGAGTAAAATGACCAAAATGCCCCTAATGAAAGAAAAATGCATAAAAGCTTAAATAAATTCATTTTAATGCTATAAATTATGAAAATGCAACAAGTAACAATTATTAAATTTATGTAAGAATAAAATACATTATGTTATACAAGAAAAATAAATACTTATGTATATATATTATGTATGCCAATTTATTACATTAATTATATATGTATTATAATTAATAATTAAAGTAAATAAGTAAAGATAAATGCAAAATA
>BQNB010065367.1:0-28924 GCA_026074375.1 Tanacetum coccineum | reverse complement strand
CTTTCCTTGACAGCGTGAGCAAACCATTTATCCTCAAAGACCTGAAATTAACAAAAAAATACAATCTGTTAGCATGAGAAACTCAACTTGAAGCACTATAACTTCAAAGCATAAAAAGTAAGCATCCCAAAGAATACGACGAATCACCTGCATAAGTGTGTCGAGGACATATTCACAAGACTTTGAAGATGCACCCATCAGCCTAAGTTTGCCTGCACTGTCAATATTTCTTAATCATGAACCATTAGTCACTTGCGAGTGAACGCGAATATTATGGATAGATCTATCAGGGTGTGACGACTCCCGTTGGTGTGCCTATACTTTTGGTACCAATAGCAATATATTTGATAATAATGGGTAACTTTGGCAAGTTACCTTTCCACGAGGATATTTATTCCTCACTAATGTCACTAAGGTGATTTCCATGTTAATGTTTGGTTGCATGAGCTTAGGGCAATAATACTGTTTTCTATGATAATTGTATGAGTTGTAATTATTACCACCTATGATAACTTGTATTCGATTATTTCCATGATAATTGTAAATGCAATTACAATTATTACAAACTATGGGTGTATAACAACGTAACCCACTATTGAACTTATACTCAACTATTATAACTAAAAACCTATGAATTTCACTCAACCTTTGTGTTGACCCTTTTTAGCATGTTTATCCCAGTTAATTGAGCAACTTATGGCACGAAGTTGGTTTGGACTTGAGGACATCCAATTGTTATCATTCAATCATATGCTTTTCATGTAGATTTTGGGACCTGCTTTTGTAAAACTCTGATTATATTGAATGATAACTAAATTTTCCAAAACGTCTCTTTATGAGTCGTTTTCTATGATTATGTCTATTGATCCATGAAGTAATACCCCATATTAGCTTCCGCTGCTATATGTCAAAAATGGAGGTGTTATAGATGATGTCCCGCCTAATTCTTAAGAATGATATGCCGCTTCGAGATAAGTAAATCATTGCACTAAAACAAACAAACCAACATTGAACTGGATTTAATATGGCTAATATAGTTTTCTATCATTTGGCTTGTACCGCTTTTCTATCTTCTAATTTTCTTCTTTTGTGTTTATTGTTTATTGAATTGATATTTGTCACCACCAAACCTGTGCCAGTCTCTCAGGCTGAAAACCCCCATATCATTAGACAACGTATATAGCATAGGTTTAACCAGTAAATAGACTAATTAGAACTAATTAAAATACTGATAGAATATAGGATTAATGTTTCACTCTTAGTGTTCGACACCCTACTTACCGCGAAACTCCATCTTGACCGGGTACACTGCCCGTTAAAGTGTTGTTTTAGGTTTGTCGGCTAAATATAAATGTAAAACTTGATAATCAAATAATTGACCCTACACGACAGCACATCAGGTTTTTGGCGCCGTTGTCGGGGAGTGAATTAATTAAACCTTATTCTTATTAGTATTTCTAACCATTAACCAAATAATTAACCATTAATTAGTTTAGTGTAATCTAATTATTTAATTATGTTTGTATTTATTTGCATTCTGTGTTTAAATTGTTTGTTTAAATTCCCGCATTTAATTATTTTTAAAAGTATTCTGTTTTGACTGATCACCTGATACGACACATTACTTTTTGGACTTGATGAATTTGTTTCTCTTGTCTACATTACCGAAATCATGTCGTCCTCTAAAACAATGCTTTTGTAGCGTCTATCTTGATTTTTTATAAAATATTGTTTATTTTACTTAAACACTGCTTTACTTATATAAACCTATGGATTCACTCAACAATTTGTTGACTTTTCAGCATGTTTTATCTCTGGTTTTCAGGTATATTGCTCGGAGGGAAGCCGCACGGATATGTAATTGGAGACTCCACATTTTATACATTTGACAAAACTTAACTCTTTGAAAACAATGCATTTTGTAAAGACTTTCTTTCAATTTAAATTCGGTAAAAACATTGTCTAAACTTTATCATGTTTGAACCTTTGAAATATTTCGAAACTGATGGGACCTATTCTTAAACTCTGATATTTTTATTGTGAAACATTTTGAAATGAAATTTAAAAACGTCTCTTTTTGGAGGTCGTTTTCTGTGACTTGTACTTCTTGTTCCGTGACGTCGCACCCCAATGTTACCGTTCCGTTGCAGTCTGATTTTGGGGGTGTGACTTTTCTAAGTATTCATGACTCTCCTTCTTGCCTTCATAACCACGCCACAACCACTATAGGTGGTATTGTTCTTTCATTTTTGATCTATTCTAAGTATTCAAGACTCTTATTCAAGGTACTCTAAGGTGTTCCCAAGATATAATTCATCCAATTACAAGGTTTTATCAAGAATCAAAGAGTTAGAGTTTCATCATTATTTGGGGTTTTTGCAAGAAATCGTCTTCTATCTTTGATTCTTGTCATTCTATGTTGTTCTACATACTTGTAAGCTCGTCTTTTAAATATTTCTTGATGCACCTTATTTTATGTTATTAAATCCATTTGCATGTGTGTTGTGTCGAATTTTTAGAAGTAAACATGTTGGTAAACTAGTTTAGATGATGGGGAGTAGGTTTTGGTGTAATATTGTGAAGTATTGATGATGATTTGGTGGAGTTTGATCGAGTTTTATAGGTTTTGAAAAAGTTGATTTCGAGCAGAAAGTTTGACGCCTCATTAAGGTGTCGTGAAAATATTTTTATAAAATTTAGGCTTTAAAATATGTTAATGTTCGTCAATACGATCGTTTTAAAAAAAATTGGACCCGTAACTCTTAAAAACGAATATTTTAGAGCCGTCCGAAGTTTGGAAAATTTTATATCAAAAATCAGCACATTATAGTCAAAATTTAATCCTGCGCAGAACTGCAATGGGTCGTTTTGTACACCTTCTGACCCGTTTTGGCCTTCGGCCGAAACATAAAAGTTGTCCGAAACAATGTTTTCTACTTTATACTTAAAAATGGATTTATATATATATATATATATATTATTATATATATTATATATTTATATTATTATATAATATATTTATATGTGTGTGTGTGTCGTGTCTCGGTTTAGAATTTTTGTGTGTGTGTCTGTGTGTTGTGTGTGTGTGTGTTTTGCTTTGGGTGTAAATATTTGTGTGTGTGTGTGTGTGTGTATTTATATTATATATATATATATGATGTGGAGTGTTTGGATAAAACTTTGGTAAGCTAGTGTTGTCGGAAAAATAAACATTTTTATGAGACGATATTAACATCCTAAATTTCCAGACTTTTCAAAAATGGAAAAACTTCCTAAAATAGAAACTTCTTCAAAAATAGAAATATTTTTTAGTTTAGTGGCGTAAACTTAAAAAAAAACGTATTTTATACTTTCTTAAAGCTTGTTTTTATGTTATTAACATATCTTAGGTGTATGTGCGCACTTAAGGATTACATTCTTCTCTATATATATATATATTATATATAATATAATATATATATTATATATTATATATATGTCATTATTTTTGTAATTATTTTCTAATTGGCGCATCCATTTTTCTTGGTCGCGATTAGGTTATCATTTCTTCTTTTTTTATCTCGTTGTTGGTTATTGATCTCACTTTACACTTACGGGGTTCATAGCCCGTTTTTCTATTTATTGTTATACAAAAAACTTTACGGGGTGATAATTACATGCTTAACTTTACTTTGGGACACAAGTGTTTTTTAAATTGGTACGCTATACCAGATTAATTGTCTGAAATATTATTGCCTAAGTACCACTATGCATTTAAATAGCCTTTTATCATGTGTCGTTAGTTTCTATTTTATGTGAACGTGAGTTTGTGACTAGATCTATTGGGAGTGCAAATCCCTCCGTGTACTGAGACATTATAACAACCAACAGACGCATTTTAACATTTGCAATACTCTAATGCTTGGCGTGCTGGGCTATCACACCACTTTTTGATGAGGCACAAAACCTGATTGTGGTTTGCCATATGTTATGGTTTCGGTGTCACGAGCTTAATGCACATAATATACAGTACTTTGTAGGACTGATGAATTTGATTTCTCTTGTCTACTTTACTGAATATTGTGTCACTAAACTGCTTTTGTAGCACTATTCTTGATTTCTTTAAACATTGTTTGTTTTACTTAAACACTGCTTTACTTATATAAACCTATGGATTCACTCAACAATTTGTTGACTTTTCAGCATGTTTTATCTCAGGTTTTCAAGTATATTGCTCGGAGGGAAGCCGCACGGATATGTATTTGGAGACTCCACATTTTATACATTTGACAAAACTTAACTCTTTGAAACAATGCATTTTTAAAGACTTTCTTTTAATTTAAATTCGA
This sequence comes from Tanacetum coccineum, assembly GCA_026074375.1. Taxonomy (NCBI): domain Eukaryota; kingdom Viridiplantae; phylum Streptophyta; class Magnoliopsida; order Asterales; family Asteraceae; genus Tanacetum; species Tanacetum coccineum. The sequence continues at coordinate 24,596 of BQNB010065367.1, read as the reverse complement.
TGAAAACATTGTCTAAACTTTATATCATGTTTGAACCTTTGAAATATTTCAAAACTGTTGGGACCTATTCTTAAACTCTGATATTTTTATTGTGAAACATTTTGAAATGAAATTTAACGTCTCTTTTTGGAGGTTGTTTTTTGTGACTTGTACTTCTTGTTCCGTGACATCGAACCCCAATTTTACAGTTCCGCTGCAGTTTGATTTTGGAGGTGTGACATGCATGTTCTCTGGAAACCTTCAAGAGACTTCACTCGTCCAATTGGGCCACCAAGTGGTTTAAAAGGCTTGTTGCATATGCTAAATGCAACCGTGATTCCTACGAAAGTGAGTTAGGTTTTCTTGTATATTTCATTTTGAACGTTTAATGCTTTTAGGTTTTTTTAGTGATTTCAGGGGAAATGAGGTTGCTCAAAAGGCGCTTGACGGGAATTCATCCCATACTGCCATCATTTGAAGTTTAGAGCAATACTCAAGGGAGTGTCTTGTTCTAATTATACTCTTATTTTTATTATTCATTTCTTTTATTGTACAATAGGGACATTGTACAAAATAAGTGGGGGGGTGGTGGATGGAGAGAGTAGTTATTACCACTTGGCCAATATTTGCCTTGTGGATTTTTGAAAAATAGTGCCTAATTTTAAAAAAATTAAAAATTTTTGAAATTTGAATGTTTTTTTTTCTTTTTGAACTAGGATTAATCCTTTGTCGGAATGCCAATTTACCCTTTATTTCTATGTAAGGTCTAAGCCTGGAAATTCCGTTTTCATCCATTATACAAAAATCCACCAAAAATATGAGTGTGCCGATAGTATTGTAGACTTTAGAACTTGGCATGTACATCATTTCGAGACCTAATTGATTAGTAGGAATAGATGGTTCAAGAAGGCAACATTTAGGATTTAACCCAAATAACCCACATGTGTTATGTTTATCGACTTGTTACACTGACTTGTCGACCCCCGTGATAAACCCTTTTGTTGCACTCATTTTTTAGTGCAAGATACCCCTAGATCACCCTGTTTAGCCAATCTCTTGCTTTTAACCCAATATCATATGTTTTGTTACACCATTTCGCCTTAACCTACCCTGTAGTCTCTATTTTCTTTGTGTTGAAATCTCTGGCTACTTAAGTCCATGGTTCAGGTGAATGGGTTCGGAAATTTTAGACGTTCGTGGAAGACTTATCCTTATTGATCTATGAAGACCCCCCTGTATCATCACTTTTGATATTGTTCATCTCAAGTGGGGGGATGTTTATGTTGTATGCTACAGGAGTATCTTGAAAAAAAAATGTATGAATAAACTCCTATTGTTATAAGTTGGTTACGTGTTATAAAACCAACTAGTTATGGAGATGGTGCAACTATAAGCCATCTGTTGATTTTAAAGGTTGGGCTAGTGAGATCTGCTTCATCAATAAAAAGCAGGATTACATCACTACATATACCACTAGCCCATTATTGATTTGAAGATCAGATTTTCACGCTTGGACACTTGAATTATGGATGGACATTAGCCGGTTATGACAACCTTATATTATATATGACTATTTGTTTTGTGTATTTTTATTAACACCAATTAATGTGCATCCCAAGTCTTATCCTACCCTATACCATTCTCCAATCTAACCCTTGGTCTTGCTCGAATGAGGGAGTGAGCAATCATACATATCTCATCCGTCGTTACAGATGTGTATGTGTAGTTTCGTCGCCTTTGTTGGTGTAACGCTTTTGGTTAAGATTTAAATGATTCACCCTGTTAAACCTGTGTGTCACCCTTGTTGCCTTTAAGAGCCATTTAGACCCTAACTCTAACTGGTATAGATTTGTGTACTTTCCAAGCTTATGATAGAATACATGCTATGAATGTGCAGTTGAGCCATCACCCCGAAAATGAAACACTTAGACTAGTTGATAGTTGAGTGTTTTTTATCCCCTTTTCGTGAGGTGTTCGGCTTTGATGTCTTCTAGCATAACTAAATTATGAATTCATTTATCTGAGTTAAATTGGGGGAATCTTTTTATGAATTATTCTAACAGGTCTACTTGAGGGCAAGTAAAATTTGAGTGTGGGGATATTTGATAACATCAAATATTTAATACTTTTTGGTATCAAATTCCCTATGAAAATGCTTGTAAATATCTCATAAATGCCTGAAAATGATACTTAATCACTTATTTATTGTTTACAGGAAGAAATCGAGCATTTGAGCAAGAAACACGGGATTTGGACACAAAAACGAGCAAAAGTTGGATTTTCAAGACTTGTTACGGCGTAACCACCCCGCAGGAGTTACGTCGTAACCCAATTAAGGCAACAATGGTCATCACAACGATTACGACGTAATTACTTGTAACCTTTACGCCGTAACCTGCCACGTTTGAAGATTGATGACGTATCCTAGTCAGCATTACGGCGTAACATGTACGTAGAGTTACGCCGTAACAATTTTAAGCCTACGAAAAGGAAGCCCACATCAGCATGATTACGGCGTAACCATATATAAGATTTATGCCGTAACAAGTTCAAATATTATAAATAGATCCCTTACTCTGCTTATTTATCATCAACCCTTCTACCACAACATCAAGGGGCGAACCAAGCTTCCATAGGTCGAAGAAATCCATCTGAAGTGGCTAAGCACTTTTAGTGTTGGCCTAGTTATGTAATTACTATTGTTATGATTTTTGTTTCCTGTTTGATTATCGTTTTATTAGATATCCTTATAGCTTGTCATAGATCCTTGCGTTTTGGCGATATTGAAAGGTAATTTTGATCTGGTTAGTCCATTTATTAGGCAAACAGTTGAACTTAGGATTACAAAGGTACTAGGATAAGTTGGCATTTATCTCTAGTGTAGGAATCGATCAGATTACCGCCTTAATTACTCTAAATACTTTAAAAAGTGCAGGAACTCTTTCAGAGAGGGTTAATAATCTATTTAGGTTATAGACAAGTCTTTTGGATGGTTGGTACTTAATAGCTACGACCAGGATACCCTAACATCGAGGCTTCAAGAAATTGGGATCCTAGGAAGTATAGGACAGACCTTGAATGCCAATTCGGATCTATTGATATTAGAACACTAATAAAATGATACCTAGACATTGCACTAGGGAACATGTCATAAACACTAGTAATGAAATAACTAGGTTAGCACGCTTTTCTCCTTATACTATTCTTCTCAATTTACTTTTACGCATTTTATTTCCTGTCTTAATTCTCAAAATTATTCAAACCATTTTTAAACCTGCGACATTTCAAATTATAACTAATCTAAACTTAGCTCTTGGAACGACCTCGGATTTACTAATCCTACATTACACATGACCAGGTTCTCTACCCGTTAGTGCGTGTAGACATCGGTGAACGTTTTTTATAAATTTAAAATACGCATCACCAGTCTCCCTCATTAGTGGGCCAACATCCTTTTACAGGTCCGTGTGGAACCCAATTGGGACAGTCTAGTTCGAATGATGGCGCGGGACATGAGACTTTATTTCCAAATGTGTTTTAGTGCAATGACACTTCAAGATCCTACCACTAGTGCATGGATATGGATACAGGTGCGAGTTCTCACCTTAATGATTCGGTTACCAGTCTTAGTGATATTTTTAATATGTGTATTTATCCATCTGTCTCGGTTGGTGACGGTCATTCTATACCCGTCACCAATACTGGACGTAGTATTTTGTCAACTCCTACGAGACCTCTTCAGCATAATAACGTTCTTAGTACTCCCAAATTTGTCAAAATTTTAATTTTTGTTCGTCAATTTTTCGTGATAATAATTGCACTGTCGAATTTGACGCGTTTAGTTTTTCGATTAAGGATTTCATGACTCGTCGGGTGCTTCTCCGATGAGACAGCACGTGGGATCTTTACCTGGTCACGACCCCATCTCCAATTCCTCATGCATTTCTTACCAGTCAGCATACGTGGCACCAACGACTTGGACATCCAGGAAGTGAAGTGTTACGTCATCTTATTTCTCGTAATTTAATTTCGTATAATAAAGAGAAACCTCTTGTTCTTTGTCATGCTTGCCAGCTTGAAAAACACGTGAGGCTTCCATTTTTCAGTTCTAATACTCTAGTTACTTGTTTTGACATTGTTCACTCGGATGTGTGGACTTCACCCATTCCGAGTCTTTTGAGTTTTAAAAAGTATGTTTTATTTTTGTATCATTATTCGCATTTTGTTTGGGTTTATCCGTTGATTAATAAATCAGATGTTTTGTCTACGTTTATGTTTTTTTGTACCTTTATTAACACCCAGTTGAAATGTGAAATCAATTCGTTTAGTGTGATCATGGTGGTGAATTCAACAACCGCGCCTTACATATATTATTTGCCTTCAAAGGTATTCGGTTTTGGTTTTCTTGCCCTAAAACCTCCCAACAAAATGGCAAGTCTGAACGAATGATTCACACCATCAACAATCTCATTCGGACCTTACTTTTTCAAGCTCATCTTCGACCTACTTTTTTGGTTGAAGCACTCAATAAGGTCATTCACCTATTAAACATTTTACCATCCACTTCCATTAACAATGAAATACCTTATACCCGCTTGTATGGAACAAACCCGAACTATAGCCTTTTACGTATCTTTTGGTGTTTATGTTACCCTCATCTTCACACCAATCACAAACTTGAACCACGTGCCACACCTTTAATTCTTTTGGGACACGCTTCCAATCATCGTGGGTATCGTTGTCTTGAATTAAACACAAATAAGATTATTATTTCTCACCATGTTACATTTGATGAAACTGTGTTCCCGTAGTTCTGTACGACCACCTCGCCTCTCAACTATACCTTTTTAGATGACTCACCCAATATCATTACTCAAACAACTCGTCACACCCCCATTGCACCACCAACTAATGTCCAAGAACACCCTGACCCTACCACACCATTACATACTACCAAGCCCATTACTCAACCCACGTTGCCCAACAATCTACTATGCTCAACCCATGACCCAACAAACCAATCCAGCCCACCTCGTGGTCCAACAAACCCCTCCACCTCACTAAATCGTGGCCCAAAAGGCTCACCAGATTCCTGTTTTGGATCCCACTCACGCCTAACCCATCGGTTTTAGTTCATCCAATGGTCTTACGGTTTACGTGTCTCGGGAGCTAACCCGTTCCTACTCAGCGTCTAAATCTTCATGTGTCCTCTATTTCACCTTTACCAAAGTCGTATAATGATGCGTTTAATGATCCAACTTGGCAAAATGCTATGTGTGATAAATATAACGCACTTATTAAAAATAAAACTTGGACTTTAGTGCCTCAACCCGCTAATACCAATATTGTTCGTTGTATGTGGTTGTTTTGTCATAAATATTTGGCGGATGGGACTCTTAGTCGCTACAAGGCTCATCTTGTAGCGAATGGTAGTACACATGTTTCGGACATTGATGTAGATGATACATTTAGTCCGGTTGTCAAACTGGGCACTATTCGGATTGTTCTTAGCTTGGCTACTTCTCAATATTGGCCGATTTATCAGCTGGATGTCAAGAATGTATTCTTACATGGTGATTTATCTGAGACTGTTTATATGCACCAGCCTCTAGGGTTTTGGGATTTTGCACACCCTGATTATGTTTTTTATTACAAAGGTCTCTTTATGGTCTTCGAGCTTGGTTTTAGCGATTTGCATCTTATATTACTCGTGTTGGGTTTCATCATAGTCGTTGTGACTCATCCTTATTTATTTACAGACATGAGACATATACTGCTTATTTGTTATTGTATGTTGATGATATTGTACTCACTGCGTCTTCTAAGACTTTGTTGCTGCAAATTATTCGTTCATTGCATCATGATTTTTCTATGACAGATCTTGGTTCACTTAATTATTTTCTGGGTATTTCTGTTAAGCGTGATTCTAAAGGGATGTTCTTATCTTGGCGCAAGTATGTTGTTGAGATTCTTGAGAGGGCTCATATGGTTAAATGTAATCTCAATTGGACTCTTGTTGATACTTAGTCTAAACTGGGATATGATGGTGATCCAGTATCTGATCTGACTTTATATCGGAGTCTTGCGGGTTCTCTTCAATACCTTACATTTACTCGCCTAAATATTTCCAATGCAGTTCAGCAGGTTTGTCTTTATATGCATGATCCTCGGGAGCCTCATTTCTCGGCTCTTAAAAGGATTTTGCGGTATGTTCAAGGCACTTTAGATCATGGGCTACAGTTATTTTCGTCCTTATATTCCTTGGTTCGCAATATTTAGTATCGGATTGGGATGGTTGCCCTTACTACTCGGAGTCGACTTTTATATTATTGTGTATTTTTGGCAGAACTTACTCTCTTGGTCCTCCTAAGGTCAACCGAACGCTTTCTCGTTTAGTGCAGAGGCGGATATGTGGTGTTTGCCCCATGTTGTTGCTGAAACTTGTTGGTTGAGGAATCTTTTATGAGAGTTACATACACCTTTGTCTCCCGCTACGCTTGTTTACTGTGATAATGTGAGTGCTGTTTGTTTGTCCTTTAATCTGGTTCAGCATCAACGAACGAAGCATATTGAGATAGATATCCATTTTGTTCGAGATTTGGTTGCTGCTGGTCAAGTTTGAGTCCTTCATGTTCCCTCACGTTATCAGTATGAAAATATTTTTACTAAATGATTGCCTTCAGCTTTCTTTGAGGAATTTCGTACCAGTTTGAGCGTCCGATGTCCTCCCGCTCCAACTGCAAGGGAGTGTTATCCCGTATTATTCTTATTGTGTATTATATATTGGGCTCAACCCCGTTTCTAAAATACTCCATTTATATATATATATTATGTACAGGTTATGAGATGATAAACATCGAATCATCCATTACATTTTAAATATAGCATTACTAGTCATCTCGGCGTGTGATGGAAGAAAAAATCATAGAAAATAATTTTTAAGTTGTCACTGATACACGAGTGGCGTAAAAGATTTTTTTCATATAAACTAAAACCAACCCGAAGTTAGAGTTCTATTTTGTTCCATTCGCGCAAAATATACGAATGTGCACCAGTTATAAGAGTTTGAACATTTAAAGTTTATAAAGACTAATTACTACTGATTCCATACATAAAATATAGAACTTGTAATTTAACTTGATCTAGTTAAGATGTTGGATTATTTACCAACTACTTAATATACATCGAGTACACGATATAAAAGAACATGTGACCAGCCGTTCAAAAAAAAAAAGAACATGTGACCAAACTAAGATTAATGTTTCAAATTTGATTTAACAAGCACGATATTCATTATGCAACGGATCATAATTCCCTCTCGCATCTTTATATAAACGGTTTCAGTTAAATCCATATCAACTCTCTCTCCCACACTCTCATACGAAATATAGAATAATCCCACTCAGCTCCTTACATGATCCGTTTAAAATGACAAGTTCTCATCAGTATACTTGTATGATCGGCTTAAAGTGACCATTATGAGTGACTTACTATCTACAGTGCCAGGTAAAACAGGATAATAATAAAACTTATATATAGTGAACGACCTAAATTGATAAACTTAAATATATAGTGAAATACCTATGTTAGGTTTAGTCTTTATTTTAGCATAAGTCTAAGGTAGTCAAGTGTTAAGTTCGTTATTAGTCAAAATAAAGGGTCGTGGGTTAACTTGTGTCTCAAGCCCAGCCCATGTGTTTTAGATTCTGTTATCCCCCCTCATCTCTATAAAAGGAGGTGAGAGAGGAGGGATCTTGTCACTTCACTTTATTCTTTCAATACTAATCAACGTTTGGTTAGGGTTATACCTTGTGCTAGTTCTTCTTTTTCTTCTTTTTCTGTCGTTGATATATGCTGCAACGTTTGTGTGGTTGGCCTTCTTGTTTTGAAGTTCCTCTCAGAATCATGTTTTTCATGAAAGGACTAAGAACATCAATGTGCGTTATCACTTTATCAGAGAGGTCTTGGAAGCAAAGACGGTTAAAGTTCTGAAGGTGGGAATTGAACACAATGCTTCGAATGCCTTGACGAAGGTGGCACATGGACTCAAATTACAACATTGCTTGGAGTTGTTGAATGTTGGTGTAGGCTAATATAAAGCCTAAGGTGGAAATTGTTAGGTTTAGTCTTTATTTTAGCATAAGTCCAAGGTAGTGAAGTGTTAAGTTCGTTATTAGTCAAAATAAAGGGTCGTGGGTTAACTTGTGTCTCAAGCCCAGCCCATGTGTTTTAGGGTTTGTTCTCCCCCCTCATCTCTATAAAAGGAGGTGAGGGGGGAGGGATCTTGTCACTTCATTCTTTCAATACTAATCAACGTTTGGTTAGGGTTATACCTTGTGCCCGTTCTTCTTTTTCTTCTTTTTCTGTCGTGATATATGTTGCTGCGTTTGTGTGTTTGGCCTTCTTGTTTCGAAGTTCCGCTCTAGTAACCGGGTTGTTAGTCGATCGAAAGCTAACAAGTGGTATCAAGAGCTCGGGTTCGCGGGTTTTACGGTTATCTAGGATCGATCAAGAAGGGTTGTTGTGGTCGTTTTTCTGGAAGGAGCAGAAGGGTTTTCTGTTTGGGCTTCCAGGTTCGACGACAGCAAGAAAAGTTATTGTTTCGGTGCGTGAGCAGTAACGGAAGCAGCAGGTTGACGTCGACAAGGGTTTCTTGGGTTCTTCGATTGTCCGGGTTTGCGACAAGGTGTAGAAGGCTTAAGGTTTTGTTGGTTTTGTTGGTTTTTGGGTTATTGAAGATCGACGGTTTCTGACGCGTTTCGGGTTTTCTGGTCGACGAGAACAGAGGGAGAAGATGAAGAATAGAACAGGAGGTTGTTATTTTGTTTTAATAATATTAAAAAAAGTCAACTATTAATACTTACAATAAAGGGGTTTGTTAATTCGTATCTATTATTTGGTAGGAAGAATATATTATACCAAATTTTAAATAGGAAATTATTAATTTTGTTTTATTTAAACAAAAGTTAAAGTTGATTATTTTTGAAGTGTTATTGCACAAAGGACTTTGTTGTTTTGTGATTGTGAGGGTTTATCACAAGGTTTAGCAAATCAACGAAGGGATTAAAGAATGACGGGAGCCAAGTTTAACATCGAAAAATTCGAAGGAACTGGTGATTTCGGGTTATGAAGGATCAAGATGCGTGCTTTATTAATTCAACATAGATGTGAAGCAGCTCTGGAGGTTTTACCCGCGGATATGGAAGCTCAAGCAAAAGCTGAGCTGAACAAGAAAGCTCATAGTGCCATGATTTTGTGCTTAGGTAACAAGGTTTTTAGAGAAGTTATCGGGGAAACGACCGCAGCGGGGGTTTGGTCAAAGCTCGAGACTTTGTACATGACAAAGTCATTGGCCAACAAGTTGTACCTGAAGAATAAGTTGTATACATTCTACATGCCGGCTGGACGAAAGATTTCCGAGCATATAGATGAGTTCAACAAAATCGTTCCTGATTTAGCAAATATGGAGGTAAAATTCGAGGATGAATATCTTGCTTTATTATTACTCACTTCTTTACCAGCATCATACCAACACTTTGTGGATACATTGATCTATGGACGGGAAGCTTTGACTTTAGAGGACGTGATGACCACATTAAATTAAAAGGAAATCAAAGAAAGGTCTAAGTCGAAGGGGGATGATGGTGAAGGGTTATATGTGAGGCGGAAGAAACTAGATCGGTGATCACGTCAGTCAAGGGGGAAAGTCAAGATCAAAGTATCGACGGTGGAGACTGGAAGTGTTTATTTGCCAATCTGAGGATCACTTGAAGAGAAACTGTCTGAAGAATAATCGCAAGAAGTCAACAGGTTACGTTAAGAAAGATGATCAGCCAAGCTCCAATGGTTTGATTTATGACGGTTCTGAGGTGATGATGGTGATGAGTGCAGAGGCTCTGCTAGATTTAATCAAGGATTCAGGATGTTCATACCACATGATACCCATGTTAGATATACTTTTTGATTTTCTAGAATGCGATGGGGGCAGTGTATAGTTGGGTGACAACAGGGAGTGTAAGATCAGAGGTATTAGCAAGGTGAGGATACAACTGAGAGATGGGTCAAGTTTTGTGTTACACAATGTCAGGTATATTCCTGAATTGAAAAGAAACTTAATATCGCTTGGAACTCTTGAAAAATAGGTATTTACCGTAAAATTGCAGTCGGACAAAGTCAAGGTAATTAATGGTTCCAGTGTTGTTTTATCTGGAATACAAAGGGATAATTGCGTTTACTCTTTGGATAGCCATGCAGTTGCGGGTGAGCTTAATGCTAGTGTTGAAGTATAAGACAGTCTTGCGCAGGTTTGGCATAAAAGACTGGGACATATCAGCAAGGCGGGACTACAAGTGCTGGAGAAGCAGTGTCTGTTTGGCAAGAAGTGTCTAGGTAAGCTCGATTTTTGTTAGAATTGTGTTTTAGGAAAGTCACATCGAGTCAGGTTCGGTGTAGGAAGGCACACTACTCAGGGAGTGATAGACTATGTTCATTCAGACTTATGGGGTCCGTCTCAGGTGGAATCATTGGGAGGTAAGAGGTATTTCTTATCTATTGTTGATGATTATTCCAGGAGGGTATGGGTTTATATCCTCAGGTTCAAACACGAAGCATTTGGAAAGTTCAAAGAGTGGAAGCAGTTAGTAGAGAATCAGACTAGGAGGACGGTTAAGAAGCTGAGGACAGATAATGGTCTTGAGTTCTGTAACCGGGAGTTTGAGCAGCTATGCATTGAGAGTGGGATTGCTAGACATCTGACAGTTGCCGGGACGCCGCAGCAGAATGGGCTAGCAGAACGTATGAACAGAACTCTCATGGATAAGGTACGCTGTTTATTGATTCAGTCTGGATTGCCCAAGACCTTCTGGGCGGAAGCGACATGTACGGCCGCATATCTTATCAATAGGTCACCATCGACAGCGATTGAGAAAAAGACACCTATGGAGATGTGGTCGGGACATCCAAGTGATTATGGGATGTTGAGGATTTTCGGCTGTGTCGCATATCCACACGATAAACAAGGTAAGCTCGAGCCGAGAGCGATAAAATGCGTTCTTTTGGGGTATCCCGAGGGTGTGAAGGGGTACAGACTATATAGGCTTGATGATGAATCACCTAAAATAGTCACTAGCAGGAACGTGGTCTTCAATGAAAGTGTCATGTACAAAGACACGTTGAAGGATTCTGGTGCAGGTGCTGATAAGTCTGTTGAGGAATTACAGGTTGAGGTGGAACTGCAGAGGTTAAATAATCATACGCTTGAGGAAGATCAGACAGATTAGGAATATGGCGATTGAGGACATCAAATAACGTCTATTTTATAGCATCATTTATCCCATGTATATTACCCATTTTGTATGATTATTGTAAAGAATTATTACTTAATCGTTTGTATTTGAGAATTACAGTAATTATAGAGTACTCAGTTTTAGGCATGCAATTGAATCCCTAAACCACCAAGTCGACCAAGAGACGAATAAAGGAGCCTAGAAGGTTAGAAAAGAGCCTCAGATCTAGGAAAAAAACTCTTGTAATCTTCGCGTAACCGAATATGCGTTCGATTAAGGTTTCTTTATTTTAATCGTTCATATATCAAACTGTGTGTATTTTTACAATGACTATCGGCTGATACCTTTAGGTATCAGCCATGTTTATGAAGATCTAATGTTTGGTTTGTTTATCTCGATTGCTTAATTTATCATTGATTGTTGATTATGTTTATCAATTTATATTTGTTTACGTGCTTAAGTATGTGACCTATCATTCAACTGGGTCTAGTCCTACATATTCAATGCGCTACAACTTCGGTGTTGTTTGGGCGTAGGCTAAGAGTCCGGGATAGCTCTCCATATTGCAATTTATATATCTAGAATCATAGGATCACAAATATTGACCTATCATTGCCTTTAGTTTAGTGAGCTTAGTTGAGCCATAAGGTGACCTTGGTATCAACGAGTACATTCTTATTCCATTGGTAAGGACTCGGACAGTGGACTACTAGTATATAAAGAGTCGTTAAGCAGTAAGTGGGTAAAGTCTCAATGAGCTAGGGTTTAGTAAGAGCACCATTATTAATCTCCTAAGATAGATCATAATCAACAAATGCTTGCTTTATGCGGATGCATCTAACTGTGACAGAATTAACATGTCTAGGTCTTAGGAAGAAGTACCACCTAAGTCTAAGAGTGATATGCCCCCTCGAGATAAGACAATCATTGCAATAAATAAACAAACCTGCGTTTTATCAGATTATTCATGGTTGATACGTTTTCCTTACATTATTTCTCGACCGCTTCTCTATCGTTTGTTTGTCTTCTTGTGTGTGTTTATTGCTTTACTTGTCATCAAAACCTTAGGATAGATACACAAAACCGTGCCAGTCTCTCAGGCTGAAACACCCCTTTTGCATTAATTTTTGGTTTAACTTATATAACTAAAATACTGATAGATTAGATATTAACGCTCTCGCTCTCAGTGATCGACACCCTACTTACCAACGAAACTATAATTGACCGGGTACACTGCCCGTTAAAGTGTTGTTTTTAGGTATAGTCGGCATAAAATAAATAGTAAAACTTGATATATAAATAACACTTACACAACGACACATCATGTTTTTGGCGTCGTTGCCGGAGAGTGAAGTTGTTTAATTCTTGTTTTTATTAGTGTTTTAGTTTAGATTTAGTTTAGTTTAAATTAATTTGCATAATTGTGTGTTTGTTTGTGTGTGTTTGATTTCTGCATTGTATATTTTTGCATAGTGTGTGTTTGTGTGTTTTCTGCATTATTACAGTTCGTTGTAACTTTCTGAGTCGAATACTCAATACGGCGTATAATTTTTTTTTCAAACCAATACAGCGTATTCGACTCTATCATTAATACGGCGTATTTAGTTCACAGAATACGACATATTAAGCCATTTGACAGTTTTCTTTCCTAGCGAATTTATTACAGGTTAAAATGGACGACCCCAACATTACTATAGAGGAGTATATCAGGCTTGAGGAAGAAAAAGCTCGTAGGCGTGGTAAGGTGTATAACTGGGAAACTGCTACGTATGGTAAGATCTGGGATAATGAAGACGTTCACGACCTCGGATCTGTTGAAATTGAATTCTCAGCTATAGTCTTTAACGACACATTAACATCTGAAACAACACTCTCGCGTGAGCCTACGGTAAGTTCTCTTAACAACGATGAAATCGACTTTAGAATATCGTTTGACGAATCCGACGATGAAGATTGCACGGTAATTTTCAACAAAAATTCATTTTCTTACAAAATAATTTCTGTCAACGATTTAAAAACGGATTCGAAAAATGATAAAGATAAAGTCAATATGCCTTTGCTTCCACCACCCGAGCCTACGGTCAGTTGTTTTGATGACTTAGACTTCTTTAAAGATTTTGAGAATGAATTTCCAGCCATTGTTTACAATAATGCTCAAACGTCTAAATCAGATTTATTAACTGAACTGATTTTAAACCCTCAACATATCGATAAATTTAATTTGAAAGATGAAACATCATTGTCCGAATATGATGAAGAGGAACAAAACGTTTTAAACTTTAATGATATATTTCCTTTTAATGTAATTTATCTCAATGATTTAATATCGGATAAGGACAATGATGATGATAAAGTTGATATTGAACACTCTTCGAGGGATTTATTTGTCAAACAGTTACCTGATGTAATAAATACCGATGTTGGTGCCTATGCCCTTGGGTCAAATAAGCTTTTGGAAACTAGTCATGATACATCTAATAAAAATTTTCAAAACTGAAAGTTTTATCAAGGAATTAAATTTTAATATCAGGACTTGGAATCATCTTAACAAAGGGATGTCATTCATTTTCCTAATCAAGAATTTATATGTGCCATTTGGCATCACGTTCGACCCTAAATTGTTTTATAAGGATGAGATTAAATTGGGGCAAGTCTAACTTAAAGACTTTTCTGTAAACAAAAGTGATTGCCGGGAGACAACCCGGAATGTATTTTTAATTTTTATCGAGTCTGTCTTCCCAGACTGTCTATACGGCGTATCCAAATCCCATGGATACGGCGTATTGATTATTTGGACGTTATCTAGTTTTTATTTTCAGCACAGTCTATACGACGTATTCATTAAATGAATACAGCGTATACAAGTATCAATACGACATATCCTGGGGAATGGATACGGTGTATTGACTTCCTGTACAGTTTTAGGTATTTATTTCGAGTCTAACCAAACAAATACACAGAGATAGAATTGCATTTGTTTTCAGAGAATTTACACAGGACCTCGTGAAAGAAAATTCAATGATGTTGGTGATGTATTTACAAATCTGTAAATCTTAAAGTGTTGGAGTCTTGAAACCTCAAGACGGTTGTTCAACACACAATCTTGCTCACAAACCTACATGTAAAATCTACCGAGCAAATATCAGGGGAGTTTCTCATTCTAATTCTTTTTAATTATCGTATTTTTAATGTTTTATCTATACAACGAGGACGTTGTATAATTCAAGTGGGGGGGTGGAATTAGAATGTTTACTTGTTCTAATTTTCACACTAAAATACTTAAATTATGCTCAATTAAAATCTTTTCTAGCATACTTTTGTGAAATACTTGATACATAACCTGCACATAAAACCCATATTAGGATAATTGTAAGGATTTAACCGTATACGTTTCTAAATGTTTACCCAATCCCATAAAATATGAGTGTCCGGTGATGTATACACTTTAAGAACTTTGCATTGGTATACTAAACGGAATAAACAATAATGAGTACTATGGATTTAGATGAGGTAACTTGTTAAATTGGTAAATTTCCTAGGATAACAACACCCAAAAAGCCTTTTATATGTAGTTTTATTAACTAACTACACTGGTTAGTTAAATCCCTGTATAAACCCTTTGTTTACTTTCATCTTAAGAGTAAGATACCCCTAGAAAAACCTGTAGAGCCAATCCTTTAGGAATAACAACAACTATTTGTTTCGTTACACCTTTACACCTTAGCCTACCCTGTTAGATTAAGTCCATTTATCGGTTGCTAGTTGCTTAAAGTGTAAAGTATGTATTTTTCGAGTCGTTGTTCAATATTCTATCTTTGGTACGTTGGGAAGAAATTTGCACATTGCAAATGGGAATGTATAAAGTAGTCAAAACTCATGTATTTTTACTACCAACACAATTATTGGTACATTCGAAGAATGAAGAATTATCGAAGGAATTATCCAGAGCTATTATGATCGTGAAAATGGTGAAATTACACCGAGTTTCGTAGTATAATATTGTGAAAAAAAATCAAAAAAAGAGAAGGAAAGTTTGAAGATAGTCATTTCGCAAAATCTTAGACCGAAGGAATTATATGAAGGATCGATTATTCGTTGATACGTCTTATAAGTCAACGATGTAAAATTTTATATAAAGTGGTAGATATCGCCACTTGACTTGTAAAAGTATGTAAAGTATGATTGATGGGAAGTTGACCGTTATGGGAACTGCAACATTAGGTTGTTGTTTTTTATCAATGATCAAGGCGTTTGTAAATAGTTGTGTCTTAATCATGGTAACGGTCGAGAAAAAGTGTCTAGCAACTTATATCTTGGACCTAGTCTATTTGTTTCATAATTTTTATTTAACAACAATTTAATTCCATTTCCTAATCATTAACCATAGGTTTTACGCGAATAAGGATGTGTACGAGCATGCATGTCTATTCCATCGTTACGGCCATGTATGCATATCTCAGCTGCCTTGTTGGTTTATTATTATTGGTGAAAGTTAGAAGATCCCTACCCTATATCATTCTACATCCTAGCTCTTGGTTAAACTCGAATGAGGATGTGATCGAACACACATGTCTATTTCGTTGTTACAGCCATGTATGTGTGCTTCAGCTGCCTTGTTGGTGTGGTACTTTGGATGAAAGATTGTAGAATGATCAACCCTAAGCCTTATAATAATAACTCATTTTACCTTTATAAACTTGTTACTCCTTAGCTCTAGTGGTGGAAATGCGTATCCTTGCCAAGCCTATGATAGAATACTTGACCGAGCAATTGAGCGAATTAGTTACATTGTAACCCACAATAGATTTAGTTAGTGATTTGAGTGTTTCATCGTCTTATTTTGTGAGTGTTTGGTTGATGTACTTTGTATAGAATCCAAATAAAATGCTTATACCCCGGAAAAATCCTTAGTATACAATTCATAACTAATAAAAATGCACTCTGAAGGACAAGTAGAATCAAGTGGGGGGATATTTGAAGGACATCAAATAATGTCCACTTTTTAATAGCATCATTTATCCCATTTAAATAACCTGATTTTGTAATAATTATTGTAAAGAATTGTTTACTTAATCGTGTATTTAAGAATTGCCGTAGATTTATATGGAGTAATGGTGAAAGTTAGACTAAATGGCACCGCATAATCTAGAGAAGTGAAGTTACAAATGTAACGACTTGTATAAACAACCCCTACTATAATGGGATTTATACTTAGTGTTGTTCCTAATTGTAATTTTCCTAACACTAAGTAAACCTTGGTCAACAATCGATTTTAATCTTTCATATACTCTCTAATCATAAACCCTAACTCAATTTCATCATTCTTCATCAAAACCCAACATAATGTCGGATCTAAAGTTTGCTGATACTCACAATTTAGTCGTGTTTTTAGAGAAACCTACTGAAAGTGCTAGGTTTGAGGAGATAGTTAATTTTCTGAATGCACACACTATCAAGTATGCTTTAATGATCAATACCACTATATATACTTCGTGCATTGAGCAATTTTGGGCTACTGCAAAAGTGAAAACTATCAATTAAGAAGTCTAGTTACAAGCCCTAGTGGATGGGAAGAAAGTGATCATCACTGAGATGAGTGTAAGAAGAGATCTTCACCTACAAGATGCTGAAGGTACTGAATGTCTACCCACTGCTACCATTTTTAAAGAACTGACAAGAATGGGGTATGAAAAACTTACACAGAAACTTACATTTTATAAAGCTTTCTTTTCTCCTCAAAGAAAGTATTTGATTCATACTATTTTGCAATGCTTAAGTGCTAAAACTACTGCATGGAATGAATTTAGTAGCACTATGGCCTCTGCAATAATCTGCTTAGCCACAAACCAAAAATTTAACTTTTCCAAGTATATCTTTGATAATATGGTGAAAAACTCGGAAGGTGGGGTTAAATTTTTAATGTATCCAAGATTCGTACAAGTATTTATGAATAAACAAGTTGGGGATATGTCACATCATAAAAGGATTTTTGTTACCCCCTCTCATACTAAGAAGGTCTTTGGGAACATGAAGAGGGAAGGAAAATGTTTTTCTGGGAGAGTCACCCCTTTATTTCAAACTATGATGGTTCAAGCTCATGAAGAAATAGGTGAAGGTTCAACTAATCCTACTGATCCCCATCACACACCCACCATTACTCAACCATCATTATCCCAACCTCAGAGGAAGCAAAAATCTAGGAAGTCCAAGAAAAAGAACATTGAGGTTCCTCAGCCTAGTGGTTCTACTGATAATGTACCAGATGAAAATGTACCTACAACTTCCAATGATCCACTACTCAATGGTGAGGATAGACTGAAACTTACTGAATTGATAGATTTATGTACCAACTTACAAAAGAAGGTTCTTGATTTGGAGAAGGCCAAGACTGCTCAAGATAGTGAAATTGCTAGTCTAAAGAAGAGGGTCAAGAAGTTAGAGAGGAGGAATAAGTTAAGAACTCTAGGGTTTAAAAGGTTAAGGAAGGTTGGTTCAGCTAGAAGGTTAGAATCCTCTAATGAAGCCAGTTTGGGTGATCAGGAGGATGCATCCAAACAGGGGAGGAAAATAGCTGATATTGATGCTAATGCAGAGGTTACTTTGGTTGATGAGACTCAGGGGAGGAATGATGAAGAAATGTTTGATACCGGTACTCTTGATGGTGAAGAAGTGTTTGCAAAACAGGATGTGGTTGAGAAGGAGGTTAGTGCTGTTGATCTAGTTACAACTACTGGTGAAGTAGTTACTACTGCTAGTGTTAAAGTTAGTACCGCTGAAGTTACTATTGACAGTGCTACAACAACAACTGTTGATGAATTGAACCTGGCTCAGACTTTAATAAAGATCAAAGCTGCAAAACCCAAAGTTAGAGGGGTTATGATTCAAGATCCAAGTGAATTTACAACAACAACTACAACAACAACACCAGCTGCATCAAAACCTTCACAGGATAAAGGCAAGGCAAAAATGACTGAGCTTGAGAAGCCTTTGAAGAAGAAGGATCAAATTATGTATGATCAAGAGGTTTCTCTAAATCTTCAAGCTCAATTACAAGCTGAATTGGAAGAAGAAGAAAGGCTTGCAAGACAAAAGGAAAAAGAAGCCAACATAGCTTTAATTGAATCATGGGATAACACACAAGCAATGATGGATGCTGATAGGTTATTGGCTGAAAGATTGCAAGCAAGAGAGCAAGAAGAATTGCTAGATGAAGAGAAGGCAAGATTGTTTGTAAAACTCTTGGAGAAGAGAAAGAAACACTTTGCAGCATTAAGAGCTCAAGAAAAGAGGAACAAGCCACCAACTAAAGCACATAAGAAAAGTACAATGTCAACTTATCTAAAACACATGGATGGTTACAAGCAAAGTTAATTGAAGAATAAGTCATTTGCAGAAATTTAGAAGTTATTTGATAAAGCCATGACAAGGGTAAATATGTTTGTTGATATGGATAGAGAGTTGGTTAAAGGAAGTGAAAAGAGAGCAGAGGATAGTACTAAGAGAGCAAACACAAAGTTAGAACAAGAAGTAGTTAAGAAGCAAAAGATAGATGATGCTAAAGTGGATGATTATCAGGAAGAAGCTATGATGAAAGATCTTATGAACATTGTTCCTGATGAAGAGGAAGTAGCAATTGATGCTATTCCTTTAGCCACTAAGCCTCCATGCATTATTGACTAGAAGATAATCAAAGAAGGAAAAATTAGCCAATTTCAGATTATAAGAGCTGATGGAAGTTCTAAAAGGTACTTAGCCTTTATTCATATGCTTAGGAATTTTGACAGAGAAGATTTGGAAACTTTATGGAAGCTGGTGAAAGCTAAGCATGGGTCAACAAGGCCAGAGGAGGGCTATGAGAAAGTGTTATGGGGGGATCTAATAACAATGTTTGAACCTGATGTAGAAAGTCTAATATGGAGGACTCTGCAAAATGAAAAAGTATTGATATGGAAGCTATTTGATTCTTGTAGAGTACACTTTATGAGATTGCAATCTATGCATATCTTTATGCTGGTAGAGAAAAAGTATCCCCTTACATCTGCAACAATCACAGGCATGCTCAACAAGAAGCTCTAAGCTGATCATTGGAATGAAATATGCTATCAACTTCTTAAGCTCAGGACTAAACAGCTCAAGAATCAATAAAGTGTTTGAAAGCATCCTCCTGGTGATTATGAAGCTTTTAATGAAGAAACTTGATTATTTTGAAGATAAATATCAAGTTTAAGGGAGGATTGTTAGGATTAAAAGCTTCTTGATGCTGTTTAGAAGTTAAGACTACTCAGTTAGTGCTACTGATACACAGTTACAACTGCTAAAAGATTATAACCGCTCAAGAATTAAGACTGTTGAAAAGATAAAGATTGATTGGAGATCAAGAATACTTACGTGATAAGTATGAGTTATCTATAGAAAGGATCTTAGTGAATATTCTAAATTTTTGTAATATATTGTAAATCAACTAGGACTCCTTGGTGTATAAAAGGAGGTCCTAGGGCATAGAGATTGATATATCTTTTTCATTGTTCTGTCAATCTATTCATAGCTTCAAAGTTCTGTAACCCTAACACTATTAAGAGTGTTCGTATTATATTGAGGCTGAAAGTTTGGTAAACTGTTTGTTATTAATCTTGTTAGATATTAGAAAAAGACTCGGTCACCCCGTGTATTTTACTGTTTATTATAGCTCGTAGTTTAATTGTTAATTGTATGATTTTCGGTTTTGAACCGGTTACTAAAACTCGGTTCTTTGTAAGAACTATATATACCTCTTCCAACTTTGGAAGAGGGAGCTAGTCATTATTCATTTCTATTTTACACATAGAGCTTTCTCTCTCTAGAAAATATCTCTCCATGTGTTTCTCTCTCTAGAAACTAGCCAAATCCAAGAATCATCATCCGGGCTGTGAAATATGATATCATACAATTGGTATCAGAGCTATGTGGTGATTTCGTGAGCTTTTGTGCGTTCTAATCTTGATTAGATCGTGTTCTTTAGTTACTTTTTGGATTTTTGGTTCGAAAATCAAAACTCAGATTTTTGTGCTTAGATGTGTTTATTGTTATGTTTTTAAGCAAGATCTAGGCATAAGGTAACTAGTTGTGCAAGAAAAATCAAGGTTCAACGTCAAAAAGGGTGTGTTTTTGGTGATTTTGTTGGAAAAATACGTGTTTTGCTCGAAGTTAACCTTCTGTTTGAAGGAAGCGGAATATGCTGGTTTGAAGGAAGCGGAATATGCAGGTTTGAATCAAGCGAAATATGACAGGTTGATTCCAAGCGAAATATGTATTCAAGCGGAATATGACATTTGTCAAGCGAAATATGACAGGTTGATTCCAAGCGAAATATGACAGATTTTCAAGCGAAATATGTTAGTTTTCAAACAAGCGAAATATGACAGGTTCTCCAAGCGAAATATGTTTGTTTTCATCAAGCGAAACATGTCATAAGTCATCAAGCGAATTATGTTGATTTTTTCCAAGCGAAATATGTCACTAAAATCTTAATTTTTCTACGGTTTTCTTACTTTGTAAAATCCCGTGAAAGATTTATTTCTCGGTTTCAGTTAAGATTAGTAAAATCCCGTGGAATAATTACTTTAATCACAACTAAAACATATCTTTAACACAAGTCTCCTTTATCACTGATCGATCAAGACTGATATCATTTCACAACAAATTCAAGATGTCTAATATGTCGGAAGATATCCAGTATGCCGGTTCCGATACACGCCCACCAATGCTTGACAGAACAGACTTTGAATCTTGGCAACAACGCATTCGTCTGTATTGTCTGGGAAAAGATAATGGAGAGAACATTATGAAATCGATTACTGAAGGTCCATTTAAAATGGGAACGTTCATACAAACTCCTGCTGAAGAAACTGAGGGTGCACTTCAACCAGGTCCAGAACGGGCTAGAGTCTTTACAGACCTTTCCGCTGAAGAAAAGGAAAGGTATAAAGCTGACATTTGTGCAACGAATATCCTACTTCAAGGAATACCAAAAGTGTAGGTTCCATGATCATTCATACAAACCTTAACAATGATGTGAAGAATCAAGATGCAGGAAAATAAAACTTTATATTACACTGACGCCAAAGACATTTGGGACAATGTGAAGATGATTCTGGAAGGTTCTGAGTTAACAAAGGATGACAGGGAATCACAATTATACGATGAATTTAACGCTTCTTCAATCAAAGGAGAACCATTTCAGTTTACCTATGTTAGGTTTTTCGAAGCTCATTAACGACAGAGAAACATAAGTTGACCATGTCGAAATGCGCTAACTCTATATTTGTGAACAACATGGTTACCTGAATGGAGCAGATTCATAACTGAAGTAAAACTCAACAGAGGTTTGAAAGAGTCTAACTTTGATCAATTGTATGCTTACTTGAAGCAACATGAGGTGCATGCTAATGAGAACATAATGATGATGGAAAGGTTCATTCAACCAACTAATGATCCTTTGGCACTAGTGTCTAATGCCTCAGTTCAGCAATATCCAACACAATCATCTGAGTCTCTACAATTCTCAAATCAACCATCACTTGTTGATAACTGTCACATGGACACAGAAGCACTTCAACGGATAACTTGATTGAAAGCCTAACCAACACACCTTGCCCCCCTCAGAACCGTCTTCTAATGCAAGGAACAAAGCACATTGAAGATGACAAAGTTTGTCAAGGGATGTTCGTGATAGATACAAATGTGAATAATCAAGGAAGACCATTTCAGAGGAACAATGCAAGAGGAAATATTGTAGCTAGGAATGTTGGAGGTCAGAATAGAGTTGGAAACATGAATCCTGGTCAAGCTAAACCCATTATGTGCTACAACTGCAAAGGAATCAGACACATAGCACGAGAATGTCCACAACCAAAGCGTCCTCAGGATTCAGACTACTTCAAAGACAAGATGCTGCTGATGAATGATCATGAAAATGATGTTGTAACTGGATGAAGAGCATCTTGTTGTTATCTTACAGAAACGGGTCAACAAGTGTGATGACGATGTGGATGATTTGGCACTCAATGTGGACCATGTCTTTGAAGATGATCAATGCGATGCATTCGACTCTGATGTTGATGAGGCTCCCACCACACAGACCATGTTCATGGTAAATCTTTCATCTAAAGATCCAATCTACGATGAAGCCGGGCCATCATATGACTCGAATACTCCATTTGAGGTACAAGATCATGATACCTTTATAGATCATATTGGATGTAGATATCATGAAGTACACGAGATGCAAAGCGATGTACAACACAACTCCGTTGTTGACTTTGATGCTGACTATACGAGTGATAGTAATATTATTCCGTATGATCAGTATGTGGAAGACAACGAAGAACATGTTGTACAAAGTAATGTATCTTCTATACGAAATGATGCATTGATGTCAATTCTCGATGAAATGCATGAACAGGGTGTACAAAGTAGGTCAGCAAATAAGCAGGTTAAAGTAGTTAATGACACATTGACTTCTGAACTTGCGAGATATAAGGAACTGGTCAGGGTGTATGAACAACGGGCTAAGTTTGAATTAACTGATAGAGAACGAAAGATTGATGAACAAATGAGAATAATTATCTCTGACCAAAATCGAAAAGAAACTTCTTTAAAACATCGGAACCTTCATCTGCACATTGGCAACTTCGTTTCTACTCCCTTAACCCACATAGACAGTGAGGAAGAAGCGATCACTTGAAAAAGGATTTTAAACAAAAAGAAGACAAATTCCTTGAAGAGTTTGTTTAAGACATTAAAAGGCTAAAAGAAAAGGTTGAAGATAGATTATACAAACAAGACATCTGACAAAACGGTTCACATGATAATGTAAACCAAAATTCATTTTATGATGAAAAGAACAAGTAGCGATAGGCTACAAAAATCCCTTTATGTGTTACCCGGTCAAAGCGTTTACTTTAGTTATGAACCTGCTCCATTCAGGTAACATGTGTTCATAAATTTAAGAAGTTCAACCAGCCACTTTATAAAGATCAAGTATTAGTCATGTCCAATCATGCACGTCCTGTTTGCCATGACTCAGACGACACACCTTTGAATTTAAGGCTGAGGATATACTAGAACAGAATGATGGAGAAAATGCAAAGCCCTCACTGTGTGGAAAAAAAGTTAGGAACTTGCCCCTAATACTCCAAGAGAACCTTCTTCCATAACCTTTGCATCACAAAGAAACTGACCCCAGAACAGATATTTTTGGTCCATAGATGACAACAACAGAAAAGGC
Source organism: Tanacetum coccineum (assembly GCA_026074375.1). Taxonomy (NCBI): domain Eukaryota; kingdom Viridiplantae; phylum Streptophyta; class Magnoliopsida; order Asterales; family Asteraceae; genus Tanacetum; species Tanacetum coccineum. The sequence goes on along the minus strand of BQNB010065367.1, from coordinate 1,067 downwards.
TAAGAACCTTAGCTCCAAAACCAATATCAAGCATTGACAGTGTAACCACCCAAAACTCCAGTCAAAGCTTGTCCCAGAATTCTTCCCAACTAAAAGTTAAGTGAAGATAATCTTATGTACTCCACACACTTTTATTACGGAATTTGACAAAACTTTCAAAACTAGAATCACCCCAACAGGTATTACAGAGGGGGGAAAGAGTTTTGAGCAAACGAAAAAGATGTTTACCTCACAAAAGTTATTCCATTTTCAAAACTCTTAAAGTACTTCTTTTAATCAAAAGTTCTTAATGTTTAATCTTTTGTGCCATTGATCTTGTGCTTAATCTATGGAATGATCTAGGGATCCTACAGAATGTCGTGGACAAGCAATGTGCTGAAATTGTAAAAAAAAACCTTCTCATTGAAAATGAGAATCTGATTGCTAATTGTTTGTCGAATCAACTGTTGTTTGATGTGGAAAAATCACGTTAGTCTAGATCTTGAAGCTGAGATGTCTAAAGTTCATAATGAGTCAAAACATATTTCAAAACTTAAAAGGGAATACCTAAAGTTGCAATTAAAGTATCAACATCTTTAAGAAAGTTTTGATAATAACAAATCACAAACATCACAGGAAGCTCCTGATTTTAACTTATTCTTTAAGATCAAGAATCTCGAACATCAGATTCAAGAAAAAGACAACGTGATTAGAGACTTGAAAGTTCTAGTCTCTAATGTGAATGACAGAAGTTGTGAACCTTATAGAGCAGAAATAGAAAAGGTGAAGCAACATTTCAAGGAATTGTTTGAGTCTATTAAGATCACGCGTGCTAGCACTAATGAACAGACATCTTCCTTGTTAACACAGATTAAGGATCTAAAGGCTCAGTTAGAAGGCAATTTGAAAGTTGCCACTAGAAGTTCTGTCAAAACAAAAGTTCTTGCTCCTGGTATGTATGCCATATATGTAGAACCAATCCCTCCTCGCCTTAAGAACAATTGTACCGTCTTAAGGAGAGTGTAGAAATAGTTAGGGAGATTGTAGAGGAAGCTAGAGTAGTTAAACCACTAGATACTGCACTTAAT
>BQNB010065366.1:0-34967 GCA_026074375.1 Tanacetum coccineum | reverse complement strand
CTACGAGGCAAAAATCCGTGTGGCTCATGACTCGATAGTTCAGGTCATACATTATAGAGTTAAGGTTGTAAGGAATGCTAACTACAAAAGGAAAAGGAGAGAAGGTTACCAAAACAACAAGGGACACTAAAACAAACAATAAAAGGTTGTGAGAGCTTACACTGCCAGACCAAATAACAAAAATGGATATGTAAGAAAGTTACATTTCTGCAATAAGTGTAAGTTACACCATACTAGGCCATGCACTGTGAAGTGCAACAACTACAAGAGAATTGGCCATATGACTAGAGGATGTAGGACACTCATTTTTGATAACAAATTAGAGGCTCCCAGTAGCAAATCAGATACCTGAGGTACCTACTGTGGGTGTGGAAAGCTAGTACATTACAAGAGTGATTCTCTAAAGCTGAACCGTGTAAACCGGATTTGGAAGGTAAAAGCTCGAGGGAACTCTAACATCGTCCAAGATAATTGTGACAACCATGACTTGAGCTGGTTAGTCAAACCGTTAGTGTTGACTTATGTATCTATTGCAAAGTATGGTTTATGTGATTCTATGTGTTTATATGTGTTTTTATGTGTTTATGAGGTTTTGGTAACCAATCTATTGAGTGTGATCATCTCAATGAGATTAGAATGATGGGGAAATTTATTGAGTTCATTTCGTTTATTTTAATGACAAGGAAATGATTTTTTATAATTGAGCGTTTGCAAGTTAATTGTGTAAGTATATATATACGTATACGTATTTTGTGTTAGTTATCTAAGACAGGTTTAGCTTTTAAGTGTTAGATTAAGAAAATGTAAAATTTCTATTTTAAGAAAGTTAGGTTGGAAATGAAAAGTTATTTTTAGAAAGGCGGTAAACTGCGTTTATGCAAAAAGATTTAGTCAAATAAGTAAATATTTTTACAAAAACTTAAGGTTTTAATTGTAAATATATAATTAATAAAAAATAAATAATAATAATATATATATTTATTTATTCGGCCGAATAGGGTAAAAAGAAAAAAAAAGATATAATTAAGTCCTAATCATAATCTAAACCTAATTAGACTTAAACTACAATTCTACCTAGGAAGCCTATAAATATAATTCATAAATCCCTAACCCCTAGTACCTATAGTCGCCGGCCATAAGGAGGAGGAAGAGAGAAGACGAAATTTTTTTAGGGTTTCACTTTAAGGTACGATCCGATCTTTTAATTATAGTTTGTTTATAATCCTAGTAACTTAATTATGATGGATTAGGGTTAAAATTAAGTTTTATAAATTAGGGTTAGTAATATCCAGAAAGTTTATGATATAATAATGTTAGTTTAATCATAGGATTAATTAAATAGCGATATGATCATGCATTAGGGCTTAGATCACTCGAATTAGATGTTTAATTCACTACAGAAAGTTAGGCAGTTTTGTAACGAGCATAACTCGGTCATAAAAGATCAAATAAATAATTTACAACATACTGGAGATAACCTCAGAGAGCCTACTTTCTAGAAAAGTCAGCCTCATGAGTTTTATGGTCGGGGGAAGTGGAGTCAATATGGTCATTACAAATCAGTGTGTAAGAACAGTGACGAATCTTCAGTTTTAGTTTTTATTTTTCTAATAATACTGAGACACTGAGTTAGAGGCTCTAAGGTCATGGTGGAAGTTGAGTGGCTTAATTATTATGTGTGTTCTCTGAAGTTTTGCTACAAGGTCATAGTGAGGTCTACGTTGGGTGATATAATGCATACCTTTATAAGGTCTGATTCTGGGACGAATTTTAAACATTTGGATTAATAAATTTCTAAAGGGGTATTTATAAAAAGGGTAGTGACTTTGGGAGAGTATGCGATGGTTCATAGGGAATAGATGTAGCATTGATGAATTTTGGTTGATTATAGTGGTGTTTAAGTCGTGCGTATAGGGCGCGCAAAGTGAGAGTAAAATTCTGCTTAAATCCAGAAAGTTTAAAGGGAGTAGACATTATGTATAAAGGCAGTTGTAAGCATGGGTAAGGTTTTTGTAAAATGATATAGGACTATGATAGATAGCCTAGGTATCCATCATAGTTAAGGTTACATCATTTTGGGTTGAATGCCTAATTGATGGTAACTAATAATGTGTTTAATTGTTAGATTGTTCGTGAAATTTTGTGAAGTTTTGATTGGATCTTTTGGAAGCTAAGCGTCAGGTGAGTTTCATAGTCCCACTTGGAAATGGTTTACATTGGGATGGAAATGATGCTAAATATTTTTGAATTTCTGTGATATCGTGTTTTGCTTTTCATGTGGGACATTATGTGATTGCTATATGACTTATTGTTGCACATGTTGAATGTGGTTTACTTGATGTAACTTTATTGACATGTCAAGTTGTTAGTGATTTGGATTTAGGGGAGTACGCTCTACTCAATAATAGTGAATTGGGTCATATACAATGTGTTACTCAATCGGTAGGGTAGCGCTACCAAGTAATGGTTTGTTGGCCTAAGTATTAAGCTTCAGCTGGTTAGACTTTTAGGTGCGTAAGTGACATAAGGATCGGGGGTAACGTTCCTACCCAAATTGTTGTAATGGATCAGGGGTACGTCCTACCCAGTTGTTGAAATGGATCGGGGGTAACGTTCCTACCTAGTATGTGAGGATTGATTTAGCATCAGTTCATATATGGATATTGTCCTATATTGTTTTGATAATGTGCCTGTAATTGGTTTTGAAAAAGTTTATAATGTGGAGTCTTTAAAACCTATGACTCTCACCAACCGTTGTGTTGACGTTTTAAGCATTATTTTCAGGTGAGCATGATGGAAATAAGATTGAAAGAAGTAGCTAGTAAGAGACCATAGGATGTCATGAAGATTTCTATTTCTTGTCTTGAATTTTTGCATTGATTGAATTTGAATAATTGTTGCATGTCTTTCTATTGGCGAGAACTTTCGTTTCATCAATAAAGACGCCTCTTGGATTTTTAGTTAGGTTTTGGGTATTGTTATGACACTATGTGTCTTTGCTTTACTTTAGCTTTCATTTTAGTATTCTTTATAGAGACACTGTGTGTTGTAATGATAGCCATTCTTGTTTACGCCTCGCATTTCCGCCTTGGCGGGGTGTGACATGACATAGGTTTATAATAGGATAGAATTAACGTAGACTAGATAACCAAGATATTAATTAAATTGATAGATTTAACCTCGCTTCAAGTGTTCGAACCTCTTACCACGAAATACTATGACGGGTACACTACCGTTAAGTGTTTGTTTTTTGGTGTTAGTCGGCAAATTATAAATTTAAACTGAATCAATAAACTACACATCAACAACGAAAATCAAGTTTTTGGCCCCGTAAGGGGCGTGAAAAATTAATCTTGATTTTTATTTGATATTTTGGTTTTTAACATTAGATTAGATCTAACCCTTTAGATTAGTGTAAAGATTAGTGTATTATTCTGCGCATTTAATTGTTTGTTTTAATCGTTTTCCTATTTTAATAGAACGATACAGCATATCTGCATCCATTAGATACGGCGTATCCAGTCTAATCAACCTATACGATGTATTCGCCTCTTTATATACGGCGTATTGATTAATTTCCTTACAAATCTATTTTTCTAGAATAGCTTTACTTTGCATCATGTCTTACTTTTCAGGAACAGAATCCAGACTCCGTCCATAAAGAAGCCTAACAATGGAAGAGATGTTAAACAAGTTCATTGACGAGGGCATTCATCCATGACTTCCAAACTACCAACGAGCTCTTATTTAAAGAAAGGAATAATTTACTAATTGAGCTCAAATTTGGGGTTTAAGAGTTATTAAAAGTAATAAATAACGTTTCAATGATAGATTGCGATGTTAAGGGAGTAACTACTAGAGGTGGAAAAACTACGACTCAAGATGTTCATGATAACAACACCAATGTGCTACCCAAAGAACCTCTAGTAGTAGAACTCGAAAAGCCAGTTAGATCAAACAAAGTCCTCACTAATGATCAACCTCAAATGACTAGTGAACCTGTTGTTCAGCCAACAAATGAAACACCAACACCACCAGTTCCTTTTCCTAGAAGATTGAGAAAAGAAATAGAAGAGGCTCAACATAAGTAGTTTTTGGAAATCCTAAAGCAACTCCACATCAATTTTCCTTTCATCGAAGCATTAGCTCAAATGCCGAAGTATGCCAAATTTCTGAAAGGTTTGCTAACTAATAAGGCCAGACTGGAAGAAGCTTGCAAAATCATTATGAACTAAAGATGCTCTGCTGTATTACTAAACAAGCTTCCATCAAAGGAGAAAGACCTAGGGAGTTTTACTATTCCTTGCAACATTGGCCAATTACACATTGATAATGCATTGGCAGATCTAGGAGCTAGCATATGCTTAATGCCATATACGATGTACAAGAAACTTGGTTTTGGAGAACCAAAGGCTACAAGAATGAGTTTGGAACTTTTAGATAGGTTGATCTAATACCCGAGAGGAATAATAAAAAACGCTCATTAAAGTAGATAAATTTGTCCTTCCTATAGATTTCATCATCCTAGATATGCCCGAAGACTCAAGAGTTCCTATAATTTTAGGAAGACCATTCTTGGAAACCGCTCGAGCTATGATTGACATATTCAATAAAAAGATAACACTAAGAGTGGAGGATGATGAAATAATCTTTGACGTAGACCAATCAACTAAAATACCAACAACTAAAGACGATGAATGTTATGGGATTGATGATTTGGACAAAACGATCAACGATGAAGCTCAGGAATTACTAGCAAATAAAGAGCGTGACTCGTTTTATCAAGGGGATTGGAAAAATCAATTGATCAATCAGACCTAGAATGCTGTGAATCTACCGGTTGTAATAAAAAGAATGGGGTTGATTTAGAAAACTTGATACGGCGTATCGACTCTGCCAATTCGTCGTATCCAGTTACCAGAGGACTACAAATGGTGATGATGTTATAAGCGAGCATCTTTATTCAGCCAGTGCTAACGAGATCGATGAGGAGATACCAGAGTTGAAGAATTTGCCTCAACACTTAGAATACGCATACCTTCATGGAGACAAATCCTTCCCTATTATTATCTCATCTAAATTATCTGAAGAAGAGAAAATTTCACTTCTATAAGTATTAGAGAAACGAAAAGGAGCAATTGCTTGGAAAATATCAGAAATCAAAGGAATTAATCTGTCATACTGTACACACAAGATCTTAATGAAAGATGACTACAAACCAGTCATTCAACCCCAAAGGCGTCTAAATCCTAAGGTCCAAGATGTTGTTAAAAACAAAATTGTAAAGCTACTTGATTCAGGGCTGATTATCCGATCTTAGATAGTTCATGGGTCGCCCTATTCAATTTGTGCCAAAAAGGGAGGAATGACCTGGTAGTTTTGAATGAAATAAATAATTAATCCCTTCTCGCACAGATTACAGGATGGCGAGTGTAGCTCGATTACCGTAAAACTTAATGATGCTACTTCGATAGGATCATTTTCCTCTTAAATTTATAGATTTAATTTCTTTCGATTTAAGACTCTTTTATTGACCAAATGTTGGAGCTTTTATGTGGGAATGAGTATTATTGTTTTCTTGATGGATTTTTAGGATTCTTCCATATTCCAATCACTTTGGAAGATCAAGAAAAGATAACCTTCACCTGTCCTTATGGGACTTTTGCTTACCGACAAATACCGTTTGGATTATGCAATGCTCCTGCTGCTTTTCAAAGATGCATGACGGCAATCTTCCACGACATGGTGGAAGACTTTATGGAGGTATTCATGGACGACTTCTCTGTATTTGGTAACTCTTTTAATTGTTGTCTAGCCAATTTAGATAGGATGCTTGCTAGATGTGAAGAAACCAACCTTGTGCTGAATTGGGAAAAATACCATTTTATAGTAAATAAAGGGATCATTTTAGGACATAAATTTTTTGGAGCTGGAATCGAAGTTGATAGAGCCAAAATCGACGTGATAGCTAAATTACCATACACAACTAACGTAAAAGGAGTTAGAAGTTTTCTGGGGCATGCTGGATTTTACCGAAGGTTAAAAAAAGACTTCTTCATGATCTCTAAACCAATGACCCAACTTCTAATGAAAGAGGCAAAGTTTGATTTTTTTGATGATTGAAAAAAGGAATTTAACATTTTGAAAGAAAAAATGACCACCGCGCCTATCATAATATCTCCCGATTGGAACGTGCCCTTTGAATTGATGTGTGACACTAGTGACTTTGCTGTTGGAGCTATTTTCTCAACAAATTTGAATGGAGAAATTCAAGCCAATTTTATTATGACAACAAAACTGTGAATAATGCCTAATAAATCAATACAACCACCACCGAAAAAGAACTTCTCGCAGTTGTTTTCTTTTTTGATAAGTTTCGTCACTATCTTGTCTTATCAAAAACTATAGTCTATACTGATCATTGTCTGCATAAAGTATTGTTCAGCAAAGAAACTCAAACCAACTTAGTTGTAGGGTTCTACTTCTCAAGATTTTGACTTGAGATTAAGGATAAAGAATGGGGCAGAGAATTTAGCTGCGGATCATTTGTCAAGACTTGAGAACCCCAAATTGGGAACCTTCACGGAGGAAGAAATAACTGATGAATTTCCCCGAACGAGCATCTTATGATATTAAATGCTGAGCTCAACAATGCTGAACCATGGTATGCTGATTATATTAACTATATTGTTGGAAAGATTGTACCGCCAAACTGGACACCTAAAAAAGGAGAAGATTTTTCTCTCAAGTTAATAATTATTTTTGGGACGAGCCCTATGCATTCAAGCTATGCTCGGATAATGTGATGAGAAGATGTGTTGCTGGGAAGGAAATCCATGAAATCTTGGCACATTGTCATTCAGGACCAACTGGGGACATCATAGTGCGTCAATTTCTGGAAGGAAAGTTTATGAATCTGGATTCTATTGGCCTAGAATCTTTAAAGATGATAAAGATTATGTGATGAGATGTGATTCATGCCAAAGATCAGGAAACATATCATCAAGAAGTGAGATGCCACAGAACAATATTCAGGTATGTGATGTATTTGACGTATGGGGGCTAGACTTTATGGGGCCCTTTCCGAACTCGAAGGGGAATAAATATATACTAGTAGCAGAGATTACATTTCAAAATGGGTCGAAGCTCAAGCTCTTCCTAAAAACGATGACGCGTTGTGATTAAATTTTTGAAAAGACTATTTGCAAGATTCGGAGTTTCTAAAGCTTTAATTAGTGATCGAGGAACACATTTTTGTAACTCCTCAATTGAAAAAAAGCCTTGCAAAAATACGGAGTGACTCATAAATTATCTACTACATATCACCCTCAAACCAACAGACAAATTGAAGTGACCAATAGAGCTATAAAACGTATTTTGAAAGATCGGTCGGAATAAAACCCAAAGAATTGAGTCAGAAAAGCTTATGATGCATTGTGGCATTCAGGAACTGCCTACAAGACGCTACTGGATGCACCACCACCTTCAATTGGTTTATGGAAAAGCTTGTCACCCTGCCTATGGATATCAACACAAAGCAATGGGGTACTAAAACATGTAATATGGATCTCACACAGCCACCCAGCGAAAAAAAACCGTCTCATGGAACTTAATGAATTGAATGGAATTAAGAATGGAGCTTTATGAAAAACACCCGAATCTAACAACGAAAGAACCAAGAGATGGCATGACTCAAGGCTTTAGGGAGATAAAATTTCAAAGCAAGAGACAAGGTATAATTATTTAACTCTAGATTTAAGATGCATCCAGGTAAGCTTAAATCAAAGTGGTACGGGCCAAATGTGGTGAAAACTGTGTATCCGTATGGAACCGTGGAAATCATCGATAAAAACGGAATCAGTTTTAATGTCAATAGATAGAGGCTAAAAAAGTACCATGATGGAAATATTGATGCGGAAAAGAAAGAAGTAGTTGAATTAGAAGAAGATACAACATAGAAAGAGAAGCTGAAGACAAGTCAAACTTAAAGACTTTTCTATAAACAAAAGTGCTTCCTAGGAGACAACCCATATTGTTATTTAATTTTGTTATCGAGTCTGTCTTCCCAGACATCAATACCGCGTATCCGCTGCATACCATACGACGTATTGATTGTCTGGACGTTATCAGTCTTTACTTTTTATGCACTTTAAAAACATTATTGTCAATTTTGGCAATACGATGTATTAAGGTAAAACATATACGGCGTATCCACTAGACTGGCCCGTATTTAGATACTTTTTATAGGTTTCTCAATACGGCGTATTCTAGTTTATGGATACGGCGTATCGATCTCCTGTACAGTTTGTTTAGTTTAGTTTAAATTAACCATATGTACTAAGATAGGAATGCACGTTTTTCTTATATTTTACACAGGACCTTGGAAGCAAAGAAATATCGACGAATATTGGTGGAGATTTAACAAAATCTGGAAATTTCAAAGTTGAGTCTTAAACTTCAAGACGGCTGTTTCAACACTATAGTTGCTCACTAAACTAACGTTGGGGAATCTACCGAACAAATACCAGGGGATTTTCTCTTGTAATTTAATTTTAAATTCCCAGTATTAAGTTTACATATAGGCAACGAGGACATTGTAGAATTCAAAGTGGGGGATGAATTAGAATGGTTACTTATCCTATTTTTCATCACTAAAAGTGCTCAAATTAGGCTCAAATTTAAAATCATTTTTCAGCATACTTTTGTGGAAATTACTTGATACATAACCCGCAAACAACAATAACCTTGTTAGATACTTGTAAGGATTTAGCGATCCGTTTCTAATGAATACCGAATTACCACAAAATTATAAGATTTCCGGTATGTCGTAGGCTTTAGAACTTAGCTTGGTATATCTATATCAGACCCACAATAACAGTACTATGGATTTAGATGGAGTAACTTGTTTAAATTGGTAAACTTTAGGATACATGCAAGATCGCCTTACATGTTGTGTTAGTTACTAACTACACCGGTTCAGTTTAACCCCAAGTTTAAAACCCGTTTTCCACTCTCATCTTTAAGAGTGAAGACCACTAGGCAAGACCCGTAGAGGCCACCCTTAGTAACGACACCAATTATTTGTTTCGTTACACCCTTACACCTTAACCTACCCTGTTAGATTAAGTTTAATTTATACTCCCTCCGTCCCACTTTTGTTGTCCTCATTTGACTTTTTGAAGTCAATTTTTTTCAACTTTGATCTTTAATATTTTTATTTGTGTTATATAATACTTTATGAAAATTATACCAATGAAAATATATTTAAAAACCAATCCATCATATAATTTATTATAAAGTATTATATAACATAAACAATAATATTAAAGATCAAAGAACTGCAAAAAAAAATACTTTCATAAAGTCCAAACGAGGACAATAAAATGGGACGGAGGTATATTTGCTAGTTGCTTCAAATGTAAATGTGTATTTCTCGAGTCTCTGTTCAATTTTGGTAAGTAAGGGGTGGGAGTGTAAGAGTGGGGTTAGTCGGTTGGAAGAAATTTGCACATTGCAAATGGGAATGTATATTATAGTCAAAACTCATGTGATTTTACTACCGTCACAATTAATAGTGAATCCGAAGAACTAAGGAATTATCGAAGGAATTATCCAGAAATATTATGATCGTGAAGATGGTGAAACTACACCGAGTTTCGTAGTAGTGTTAGCAAAAAAAATTTGAAAAAATTAAGAAAAATCGCAACAAAAAATTGAAAGAAAGTTTGAAGATAATCGTTTCGCAACTACCGAAGGAATTACACGAAGGATCGATTATTCGTTGATACGCAACAAAAATCAACGATGTAGAGTATTGTACATAGTGGAAGATATCGCCACTAACCTTGTAAAGTATGTAATGTTATCGGATGATTGGGAAGTTGACCGTTACGGGAATGCTAACATAGGTTGTTGTTTTTGATCAATGATCAAGATGTTGTAAATAGGTGTGTCTTTATTATGGTAACGGTCGGGAAAAAAGTGTCTAGCAACTTGAATCTTAGTCTTAATCTATTTGCTTCTTGATTTTTATTTAACAACAATTTACTTCCCTCTCACCTAATGATTAGCCTCTGGTTTTACACGAATTAGGATTTATAAGAACGTGCATGTCTATTCTGTCGTTATGGCCATGTATGCATATCTCGTACCTGGTTTGGTTACTAAATTTGGTGAAAAGTTAGAAAGGTTCCTACCCCTATAATCATTCTACCATCTTAACCGTATGGTTAAATCGAATAGATGTGAAACGGAGACAACAGTCTATTCGTCGTTACGGCACGTATTGTGCTCAGCTGCCTTGTTGGGAGTGGTACTTCTCGTGAAATGTAGAATGATCACCTAAGCACTATCCTTACAAAAACCCATATTTACCTTTTATAAACTTGTTACTCCTTAGCCTTTAGTGGTGGAGAAGTGATATCCTGCCAATCTTATATAGAAATAATCGTCATGACCGAGCAATTGAGCGAATTGGTTACATGTTACCACATAGATTAGTTGAGTGATTTGAGTGATTTCATCTTCATATTTCATGAGGTATTTGGTTGTATACTTGTAATAGATCAAACTTCTAAAGGCTACTTTAATGGAAAATATCCTTAGGGATACATTTTTATAAAACTTCTAAAGGCTACTTAAGGACAAGTAGGATTCAAGTGGGGGGATATGTGATGACAACAAATAACGTCTATTTTATAACATCATTTATCCCATGCAATTAACCCATTTTGTATAATTATTGCAAAGAATTGTTACTTAATCGTTTGTATTTGAGAATTGTAGTAATTATGGAGTATTTAGTGAAAGATAGCAAAAGGCGCGCATTCTGGAGCTTAAATGAAGATATTTTGAAGATTACTATTCTGAAGACCAATACGCCGTATCCATCAAGAAAGATACGACGTATCCATGCCACCATGCCTGCACTCACCAAAGACCACGAAGGAAAGAAGATCAATACGCCATATCCAGAAGAAGTAAATACATCGTATTGAAGATATAGTATGTGAATATTCTGGAAGAATATCAAGCGAGTCCCTACACCAAGAATCTCAATACGCCGTATCTAATCCTTGGATACACAGTATCGAACCGACTTCCTGACCCTATAAATACAAAACTCAAAAACTAGTTCAAAGTGTGCTAAATTATATTCTCGATACCTAAACCATAAAAGTCAATTTTCAGAGGAGAAAAAGAGTAGAAGAGGTCGAGCAACGTTATCAATTCCATAGGAGACAATGTGTAATTCCATATACTTTAGTAATCGTTCAGTTTTTGGTATCATTCGTTTAAACTCGTTTATTTACCTTGGCGAAATAATTGCTTTGTATTTATTTTACATTTGAAGCTAATACCTTCGCAGATAGCCATTATATTAATGATCTGAATGTTTGGTATTTATTTATCTTGATTTCTTGATTTATCGTTGAATGCTTGTTTATGTTTATCAATTTATACTTGTTTACGTGCTTTTGTATGCGACCTATCATTCAACTGGATCTAGTGATATGGACCAAGTAATCTAGAGTCGGGATAGCTCTCCATATAGTGATTTATACATCTAGAATCATATTGTCCTTCTAAATCTGTGTCTAGGATACGCTTCAGGCTTAACTAGTTAATTAGATATTGCCAATGGTTTATTGAACGTGCTGACTAGAAGGTGAACCTAGATAATTCAACAAATAACATACTGATTCCATTGGATAGTTGGACAAGTGGACTACTAGAGTATAAATCACCATTAAGCGGTAAGTGGGTAAAGTCTCTACGAGCTAGGGTTTAACAAGATCACCATTGCTTTAATCCCTAAGATAGATTAAATCAGTGAATTAGGATGCTTTATGCGGATAACTTTATTGTGATAGAATTAATGTGTCTAGGTCTTAGAAAGAAGTCCGCCTAAGTCTTGGGAATGATATGCCACATTGAGAGAAGAAATCATTACACTTAATAAACAAACCAATATTCTAATCAGATTAATAATGGTTAATACAGTTTTCTATCATAAGGCTCGACCGCTCTTTTATCTTTTGTTAATTTGCTTACGTGGGGTTAAAGTGACTTGAATTGAGTTGTAAGACACTAACAAACCAATGGCAGTCCTCTCAGTGCTAAAACCCCCCTATTACTCTGTAGAATATAGGATTAGCTACTAACATAGGATTAGCATAGGTTTGACTTAGATTAGAATTAACATAGATTAGATAACCAAGATATTAATTAAATTAACAGATTTAACCTCTCTTAAAGTGTTTGACACCCTACTTACAATGAAACTACTACCGATCGGGTACACTGCCCGTTAAAGTGTTGTTTTGTTAGTCGCAAAATATAGAATTTAAAACTTGAATCATAAAATTTATACACCACACAACAACATCATCATACCAACTAAGAAGTAAACAAAAATTGTCTAACCAACTCAAGAACACCCAAGATAAAGGTTTCATCACAACCTAGTTCCTTCGCCTTGGAGCTCTAAGTGTTGTTTCGTAAACAAGAAAAGAGGTTCTTTTCCGTATGGCATAGACTATCGGGCGCTGAACCAAGCTTACCATCAAGAACAATCAACTTTTTCTAGGATCGATGACCTATTCCAATAGCTGGCAAGGATCACAATATTTTTCAAAGATAGATCTTCATCTGGTTATCTTCAACTAGGGGTGCACAAGCTGATATTCCTAAAATCATGTCAGGGACAGATACAGACATTTAGTTGAGGTATACCTTTGGATTGACTAAGTCACTTATCGGTATTCATGGACCCTTATGAACCGTGTATGCTAAGGTCAACCCTAGATAAGTTTGTCATCGTTGTCCATGAAAACTTCTCTGATCTATTCTATTGTCCAAAGAAGAACAACAAGTTCATTTAAAGTTGATTTTAGAGCTGGTCAGAGAAGAGAAGTTGTATGGATAGTTCTCTAATGCAAATTTTGGGCTACAAGAAGTTTTGGTTTCCTCGGACACATAATGGTTAACAATGATGTATCCACGTGGAACCCCCGGCAAGATCAAAGCCGGAAAGAATAGAAGCCCTCGAGAACGCAATAAAAATAACATTCATTTATAGGATTGTAGGGTAATACAAAGCGTGTCTCGCTAACTTCGCGAATATTGCCAAACCCCTCACCTGATTGAACTAAAAAAGATAAGACGTTTGAGTGGTGAAGAACATGAAGAAGCATTCAGATACTAAAAGATCAGTTGTGTGATGTAAAAAACTTGGCATTTGCCGAAGGACAGATTGATTTTATTGTCCATATGTGATACATCAACAATTAAAAAAAAAACCAATCCAAGTCACTTGTTTTTGGTTACGTATTGATGCAGAGAGGCAAAGTAATCATTTATGCATCCAGACAACTCAAAATCTATGAGAAGAACTATACCACTCATGATTTGGAGTCAGGTGCAATAGTTTTCGCCCTTAAAATTTAGAGACACTATTTATACGATAAAAAGAGTGTTATTTACACTGATCATAAGAGTCTTCAACACATCTTTGATCAGAAAGAGCTGAATCATGTTGCCAATACGCTGGATAGAGTTGTTTAGTCGTTATGAAATTCGCTACCATCCAAAAAAGCGAAACGATATGGCTGACGCACGGAGCAAAAGAAAGCTCAAACCAAGACGTGTGTGTGCGTTGGGCATGACGATCCATTCAGGCATTAATGCTAAGATACTAGAATCGCAGAGTGAAGCTTCCAAGGACTTTAGTACTCTAGTAGAGATGCTGCGAGGATTAGACAAGCAATTCGAGAGAAAAGGACACGGTAAAAACAAATAAGACTTTACTTTGTTAACAAAAATATGGTTCCATCTGTCAGGAAATATGCGTGACCTTAATCATGGATAAGCCTATGCGATAAGATTTAGTGGTACAATCTCGGAGCAGATAAAATGTACTATGATCTGAGAGACTTAGACTGGTGTCCTGGAATAAAGAAGGACATTGCTATGTACGTTAACAAGTGCTTGACATGTGCGAAAGTCAAATCAGAACATCAGAAGCCCTCAAGATTGCTTCAACAGCCAGAGATGCTTGAGTGGAAATAGGAAAAGATAACTATGGATATAGTAACAAAATTGCCTAGAACCAGCAGTAGGCATGACGCGATTGGATCATTGTGGACCGATTGACCAAATCTACGCATTTCTTAGCTATTCGCGAGGACTACAAGATGGAGAAATTGGCGAGACTATACCTCAATGAGATTGTAGCAAGACATGGTGTGCCAATATCTATTATATCTAATCGTGGCAGCAGGTTCACATCATGATTCTGGTAAACGCTACAGAAAGCGTTAGGAACACATTTGGATATGAGTACAGCCTACCATCTATAGACCGATGGTTAGAGTGAGCATATTATCCAAACATTGGAAGACATGCTTAGAGCATGTGTAATTGACTTTAGAGGGAACAGGGATACTCATCTACCACTAGTTGAGTTTTCTTACAACAATAGCTACCACTCGAGCGTAAAATGTGCTCCGTTCGAAGCATTGTATGGAAGGAAATTTTGAACACTCATTGCGTGGGCAGAACTAGGAGAGAGCCATTTCATTTGACCAAAGATTGTCTAAGAGACAACCGATAAAATTGTTTTGATCAAAGAATGACTGAAGACGGCAAGAGATCGCCAGGAGAGTTATGCTGACAATCGACGCAAGCCCTTAGTATTTAGCGTTAGCGACAAAGTACTACTCAAGGTATCACCTTGGGAAGGCGTAGTAAGGATCGGAAAGAGAAGTAAACTTGCACCGAGATACGTAAGACCATTCGAGGTCATTGAGCGAATTGGTCATGTAGCTTATCGATTGCGTTACCACGAGAACTAAGTTGCATTCATGACTCGTTTCACATGTCAAACCTAAAGAAATGCCTAGCTTAGGCGAACTTGCACGTACCATTGGAAGAGATCAAGGTTGACAGTAGATTACATTTCGTTGAAGACCCGATTGAGATCATGGACCGTGAAGTCAAAAAGTAGAAATATAGTCGAATTCCTATTGAAAAAGTCCAACGAAACTCGCGATGAGGACCAGATTACACATGGGAACGAGAAGACGAAATGAAGTGCAAGTACCCACAACTATTTGCGATCGCTGCGGCTTAGAGCGAACGAACTGAATTTCGGGACGAAATTCCCTTTAACGGGGGAATACTGTAACAACCGCGTATTTTGAGGTTAGTAACTAAAAAAAACTTGCAACATCTGTGACTCTTTTAAATATTTGTTGAGTCATTTTTATATGTTCATGTCATTTTATGTGCTAAACATTTATTTTACTAGGAACCTTAGTTTTACGAACGCACCTTCGACCTAAGATCATAGTTAATGGTCTTAACAACCAACGATATGCTCAAGTAACATTATAATAGTGTCAATAACTCCAAAAAAGTTAGTTTAACTAACTTGTCAAACTACACTTAAAAGTTTTATTTTAACCTATGTACCTATTTTTACCTAGTGCACACTTAATACTTACACTCTTTTACCAATTTGCTTACAACTACGTACAAATAATACATACAAGAGTATTTTTTTTTCAAAACAATATAACTAAGATAACCTCCCCTTCCCCTAACTGGCCATGCCACCCAAACAAACCAACCTATGGTTTTGCTTCTTACTTTATCACTTACAGCATATCCTCACTCTATTACTTACACACTACTACACCAACACTCACTCATTAATCCAGGCAAAAACAGTCACTAATCACTCACTAACTTCTCCCTAGAATTTTCTTTCATCTTCTTATTTCTTCCTCTTGTTTGGATGGCAACACACACAACACCATCACCATTGATAAATTTTCAAGAAAACTCAAGAAACTACTTAAAATGGTTATTTAGATACTTGTATACAAAGGGTTTAATCAAGAAATATTTTGAAGGACACCATCAAGAATCTTATCTACCTTAGCCCTCAACCTATTTTTCTCATATCGTAGAAGTTTTAAGGTAAAAACCTTGGTGCAATACTACATGTGTTCATCTGGCACCAAAATTCTTCAAAACTCAAGTTTTGTCCATTTTCTTGCACTTTTGTGACATTTCGTATTTTCAAGGTCAATATTTAATCCACAATTTATTTCTATTTTTACTTTGAGTGAAACTATACGTTTTACTTTTTAGTCGATTTAGTGAATTTTTCGTTTCTAGCTATATGTGAGTCGTGCTTAGGATGTTTATCCGCTTATGTGTCCTATGAAGTTTAATATTCCCGTTATATACCTCGAGGATTTATAATTCCTAATTTTAGTATTTTCCGCTTCGTTCCGCGTTTAAATAAATTCTTGCTAAAACCTCGCGTTTTAACCTTAAACCTTACTTTTTTTTTATTAAAACTTCTTACACCACACTTTTAATTAAATACACATACAATAGAAATCATGTATATATATATATATATATATATATATATATATATATATATAAGCCATATAGGTCGCCTGAGCCATTCACAAACACACTTCAACTTTTTTTTTCACAATTTCAAGAAAGACAATCAACACACACTTTCTGTCTCAATGCAAGAAAATCTCAAAAAATCCAATCCTCCCGTCTCTCCTCCTTGCTTCCTGAGCACCACCACATCATCAAATACATTTCTCCTAATTATTTACTGTAAAACATCATCGCTAGAGGTCCTTTGCAAAATTAGAGGTCGAATTGAAGTTTATAAGTGCTTTCTTGTCGATTTCTATCAAGCATTGTTTAGGGATTTATTTAATTAAATGAGTATTGCTATTTTAGATATTTGAAATCAATATTTGATTTGGTTTGGCTTTGTTATTGGGTCCGAAAATCAGCAAGCACAAAAGGGCGTGTTTGTGTTTGATTCACTAGTTTTAATCCTAATCTTATAAGTTTTAATCTTTGATTTTTGATTTTTCTTGTTCGATTTGGCGATGAATTATGATAATAAATTATGGAAATTTTTGTGTGTTTAGGTTTATGATTGTGTTCAATAATTAGGTATGACATTGTATAAGGTTTTAGAGGAATTAAAATGGTGTTTGGATTGGATTTGTAAAAGTTTTTGGGATTGTTTTTACATCAGTAGCAATACAGGTTGTTTACGAAATTTCTATAGTAATAAGGCACATGGGAAAGTTGATAGAAACATAGGTATATGTTTTAGGTACATTTGGTTCTTTGGATAGAGTCGTATCTCATCCGGATGAGTGAGATATGACCGATTTACTAAAACTAGTCACATTAGTTATACTGTAGAGAAAAGGAGTATAACTCCACATTTTTTTGCGAACATTTTAAAATAAAAAGATGAATCCTGTAGAGGACTCATAGACCTAACACCTCCATTTGTACTCACCTTAATAGGTATTATAGATTGTGATTTACATCCATTTTCGTAAGCCATAAAAAATCAGACACATGTTTCTTTAGGGACCAGATCGACTAGCAGTTATGCGAGTGCCTAATGAAATATTTTTGGCTTTTGAAGTCCTGGTAAATTAGATAGGGTGGTAGATAAATGTCTTAGGTTTATGTGGCCGTTTGGATATGGTCGTATCTCCTCTCCAACGATGAGATACGCGCGAAATGGTAAAAAGTATTCGAATATTGACACCAGAATTTGATATTGCTATAAGTCAAAAAATTTATATACCAACACCCATTTTTGTAAAATGGTAGGTTCTAGGTATTGAACTAACTCAGACTTGAGCCGTCTTTTTGGCCATTGCGGACGCACGGTTTAGGAGATACGTTAAAAATGGTGAAGAGGTGAAAATCAGAAAATATATTGCACTTGTATTGGAGGGTAAAATGGTAATTTCACCCATGTTTTGAAACTTTCTGGGCAGTGGGCCCTACATATCTGAGAAATAGACTCAAAGATCGTTCTGTATGCGAAAATCTCACATTTTTATCATTTACGGATTTCGAATTAGAGGCTTGGGAAGTTGAATAAAATTCAGAAATTGAATTTGCGTATTGTTTTAAACTTGTAAATGGTGGTAAAAACATTAATAAGCTAGGATGGTTAAGTGTGAAGACGGTTACATGATGTATACCTATAGATAGGTTAGTACAGAAACAAATTTGTTGTAAACTTTACTTTGAAAGCTTTAGTGCAATGTCAGTGCTTAATTTGGAACACGACTTATGAACCCTTGTTTATTTACGTATTAAAGCATTTGTTTTTATGTTCTAAGGTCCAGTAAATTACTCTAGGTTGATCTTTGGAGTTCTTTCGTTGTTCGACGTGCTTATTATTATTACTTAAGATCCTATTGCTCAAGGTGAGTTCATAGCCTTATTTTTACTCAATTACTGATTTATAAACTTTTTGGAGGAGATACATGCTACTTTACTTAATTGTTTTATAAAACCCCGCGAGGGAGATACATGCTTGTTTTGCAAAATTGAACACAAGTGATTTATATTGGTATGCTGGACCCGAATATGTGATTTATTGACATTGAGTACCTTATTGCCCTACTTTCATGAATCGTTAATTACCTTTCAAGGTAAACACTAGTACAAGTGAGTAGATCTATTGGGTTTGACAACCCCGTCCAGGGTATGGATCAATACATGAACACCCTATCAAACGGACGCTTTGTATTAAGAATTAAGGTGTACGGCAATTACACCTTCTGATGGGCAATAAAAACTTATACATTGTATGTGTTATAATGTTTCTTGATGAACTATACTTGTGTTCAATGTTTTATTACTCAATTATTTACAAACTCTATGGATTTACACAACATTATTGTTGACTTTTTAACATGTTTTATCTTAGGTGTTTTAGGTTTATTTGCTCGGAGGGAAGCCGCACGGATATATACTTTGGAGACTCTACATTTTATCACATTCGATAAAACTTTATTTCTGAAAACATTGTGTTGTGTTAAAACTGTTTGGGACCTGTTATTAACTCTGATGTTTTTGTATGTATCGAATGTGAAACATCTTGAACTTTATATTAAAACGTCTCTTTTTGAGGTCGTTTTTTATAACTTGTACTTTGTGACTATGAAGTAGCACCCCAATGTTGTATTCCTCTGCGTTCTGAATTTTGAGGGTGCTACAGATTGGTATCAGAGCACTTGTTATAGAGAACTGGGTCATTTCTGAAACCTAGACTATAACTATTTTTCAAAATTAAGAGTCTCTCCTCGATATATCCGATATTTGTACGCGCATACTTCCTGATTCCTTATTTACTCCCTCTAGCATCAATATTGGTATTATATAAGGATACTTATATACATAAACTACTTTCTTTTCGATCTCTTACGATTATCTCTATGAGTACTACTATCTATTTATATAAAAGTAATTTATATAAATGTTGACTATTTACGGTCACTTATGTCTACTTTATAGAGTGCCTCTATGTTTTATATAACGGTTGTGGATATAAATACTAAACCCCTTCTAAGACGTTGTGAGTGACATGATACGTTTCGTTTATTTCAAGATATTGTGAGTGATACGATGATCTCCAAACCTTTTTCACGACTTTATTAAATTCTCTTCATGATGATATCGAAACTCGACATAGTTTGTCGATCCCACCGGTTATTTTATTAATCGAATCCGAACTAAACATTCGTCTCGTACTTCTAAAACGCATACGTCATCACGTAACCCACTGCTTAGAAACATGTCGGCTAATTGGAATACGAAAATTATCTTGTCTCCTCGTACATGGTGTCATGAAGCATATACTTTTAGAACATGACTCGTTAACGTCTTATTCTCTTTCTCTTTTCCTCCTTGTGATTTTGGGGGACTATGCCACGAAGAAGACAACTACTAAAATTCAACAGCTACCAAGAAACTCATAGTCCAACGTATGGCTGACATGCTCTTTTTCCAAAAGCGGAATACGATTTGAGATGCCGAGAACGAATCACGCATAAACACTCTCGAGACAAACCACGATAATGAAGGTCACGCATTCCGATTAGAATATCATTCGGGAATGACACAACAAGCAGCACTACTTCGAAGAAGGAATCTCGACCATCATAGTTAGTGATATTTTTATTTTTAAACATTTCCTAGAAAACTCTCATGTATTGTTTGCCTTGTGGTACGGATATATCCACTCCTTCAATAATAAATTATTTGTACAATTAAGTTCTCAAATTCCATATTAACATCCTTGATAAATCATTTCCTTAATATGTGCTTCTTTTAGCCATTCGGTATTGACTCTCATTAATAGTTAATTGTTTTCACAATTAATTCACTTATTTCGTTTAACATCCTGATATATTATTTCTATAAGATACGCCTCTTTCAGCTATTGATATTAATCCTCTTATTTGCATCGGTTAATTTCATGAATGACTCTCTATAGTCTTTCATAATTCTTTACGTTTATTTCATTTTGACCGTTATTGTAATTTGATATTCTTGACATCTACTCCTATCCTACCTTTATTTTAGTCAATTGATTCTTTGTTTACTTGATTATTTATACAAATGATTTTTCATACTTCCCTAATTCGTAATTTGTTTATTCGAATCGTTCTCTATATTTATTCTTTTGATCCCTTCAACTTGTTTATTCGAATCGTTCTCTATATTTATTCTTTTGATCCCTTCAACTTGTTTATCCAAACACACTTGCATAAACCTTGGATACATTAAGAATTAGCCGCTCCATTACTCTGATCTGTTACCATACATTTTCAAAAAATATACTTGAAACGTTAAAACTTTTATTTTAGCAACAGGATAACTCTGAGATGCATAGTGCTCTACTAAATTCATTCCATGTAGTAGTCTTAGCACTTAGGCATTGCAAAATAGTATGAATAAGGAACTTCCATTGGGGAGAAAAGAATGCCTTATAAAATGTAAGCTTTTGAGGAAATCCTTGTAAGCTCTTTAAAAATTGTAGCATTTGGTAGACATTTCGTACCTTCAGCATCTTCTAATTGAATATCTCATCTCAGAATTGCTTTAGTGATGATCACCTTCTTCCTATCTACTAGGGCTTTTAACTAAACTTCCCCATTAACAGTGTTTACCTTGGCAGTAGCCCAAAATTATGTAATGCACGAAGTATAGATAGTGGGATTGATCGTTAAAGTATACTTGATAGTGTGTGCATTCACAAAATCAATAATTTGTTCAAACCCCTCACTCTACATGCGTTTTAATTTCCAAAAATGCGACCATATTGTAAGTATCAGCAAAGTTTAGGGTCGACATTGTGTTGGGTTTTGATGACGGATGATAAAATTGAGTTAGGGTTTATGATTAGAGAGTATTTGAAAGATTAAAATTGATGAAACAAATGATTGAAACCCTCAATTGAAGTATTTATAAAAATACCCTCAACGGCATTAACCATCACCAACAGTAGTAAATTATGCTTGGCAGCATTAACTTTCACTAGTAGTTGTAAGTTTATGCCTAGCAACATTATCTTTCAAACGGGCATAGTAATGTTATGCTACAGCATTTAACAGCAACTACAGTTGTAAGTATGCCTAGTACGAAGTAACTTTAATTACCAACATTAACTCCAATTTCAGTCAAAACACTCTGTCTCTCTTTCTATTTTTCAACTCAATAATTCTCTCAATTCTTTTACTCACCAAATCACTCTGTCTATTTTTATCACACATCTCTCTTTCTGTTTTTGTTCTCACCAATTCTCTCAATTTTTTTCTCACCAAATCACTCTGTCTATTTTACACAACAATTCCATCATTAATCTAACATTTTTCTTTGCTTTTCCTGCAAAATGTTAGTCCAAAAACCTCAAAATACAATCCAAAACAATTTTCACAATAAGCACAGTATTAATTATACTTGACAGTAGTAAGTATAACTAACAACATTAACTCAGCAGTATTAAGTATAACTAGCAACACTAATTATACTTAACAGCAGAAACTTTTAATGACATGAATAACAGTACTAATCCATTCAAAATTGTTTTAAAAGAGTTTAAAGATTAATCATTCCAATACTAGCAATCAAATATCGAAATCTACTTACATCAAAGGCTTTTGTAAGCAAATCTGCAACATTTTTGTTAGTATGAATTTTAACCATTTGAATTAACTTCTTTTCATTGCTATCTCTAATAAAGTGATGTTTAATTTCTATATGCTTTGTTTTTGAATGAAACACATGATTTTTAACAATGCATATAGTACTGTTATTGTCAATAAATATTTTGGTATGCATAAAGTTGTACCCATAATCAAGAAGTTGATTTTGAATCCATAGTACTTATCCACAGCAACTTGAAGCAGCAACATATTCAGCTTTAGTTATGGAATTTACAACTACAGTCTATTTCTTGCATTGCCATGAGATGAATCTACACCCAAGGAATTGACAACCTCCTTTTGTTGATTTCTTATCCAAGCTTGCTCCAACATAATCACTATTAGTGTATGCTACCAAATCAAAAGGTGAATCTTTAGGATACTAAAGGCCTAATTTAGGTTGACTTTTTAAGTATCTAAAAATTCTCTTCAACACATGAAGATGTGGACATTTTAGGTTGACTTGGTATCTACACAGGGCACATACTAACAAATATAATTATCAGTCTTGAAGAAGAAAAGATACATCAATGAACCAATCCACAGAGATCTATATAAATGAACATCCACTTCTTCACCATCTTCATCCTTGAGCAAAGGCTTTTGAGTTTCCATAGGCGTGCTTGCTGTCTTGACATCAGTAAAACCAAATTTCTTCAAAATCTTAATCACATACTTGTCTTGACTTATAAAAATTCCATCTTCCTTCTGCTTTACTTGCAGTCCTAGGAAGAATGTGAGTTCATCCATAGAACTCATTTAAACTTCTTATGCATCATCTTCTCAAACTCTGTGCATAATGACTTATTTATAGAGACAAATATGATATCATCTACATACACTTAAACTAACAGAATATCACCTTTGTCCCTTCTGATAAATAAAGTTTTGTCTATCTTTCCTCTCTGAAACCCATTGTCCAACAAATAAGTGGACAAGGTCTCATACCAAGCTCTGGGAGCTTGATGCAAACCATAGAGAGCCTTTTCTACTTTGTAAACTTTGTCAGGAAAGTCTAGATCTTCAAATCCTGGTGGTTAACAAACATAGACTTCCTCTTCAATCTTACCATAAAGAAAAGCACTCTTGACATCCATCTGGTACACCACAAAGTCTTTAAATGAGGCATATGACTAAGAATAGCCTAATTGCTTCAATTCTGGCAACATGAGTAAAAACCTCATCATAATCAATTCCTTCTTCTTGTGTGTTCCCTTGTGAACCAATCTTGCTTTGTTCTTTATCATAATGCCTCTTTCATCCTTCTTGGTCATTAGAAACCCATTTAGTGCTAATGGCCCTTTTGCCATGTGGTAAATCCACCAAGGTCCAAACCTATTGTAACTTGAACTGCAGAAGCTCATCTTGCATAGCTTCTATCTAGCTTGGATCTTTTAATACTTGGATTACCTTCTTGGGCTCTGCTTGTGATAAGAAACATGCAAACAGACAATTTTGAAAGTCTTTATGGTTGGTTCTCTGCTGTTCTGGCAACTAAACTTAGCATGGTCAGGCCATAAAAAACAACAACTCTTTGTCATTCTTCTGGTTTGAGGTGCTGAATGTATATCTCCAATGATTTGTTCAACTGGATGATCCTTGTGAATTTTGGAAGTTAGAATAGGACTGGCAGAGATATGTGTATCCAAATTAGTCATGTCAGCCTCTGCACCATCATCTTCAGCATCAGTAAATTGCATTTCTTTCAAATCAGGTATATTTTGGATCATCAAGCACATCCAAAAGACCTATATTCTCATCAATCCATTATCCTCTATTCTAGCAGCATTAACAGTTAGACTAACAATATTAATATTGTTAGTGGTGTTAACACTTGCATCCTTTTCTTGATTAATTCTTGGCTCCTCTGTACTTGGAACCTTACTATTTTTCCCTTCAGATGGATTTCCACTTTCATTCCCTTGATCTTTAGTATCCTTCTTTTCCTCCTCCCGAGATGGTTTGAATCCATCATCAGGAGAATTCTTTGGGCTAGAAGAGAATGATAGATCTTGAGTCCATAATAGTAGCAGTATGTAATCTTTGCCAAGTACTATTTCCACTCTAGTTTTACCTGCATCATCACATGCTCTTGTACCTGAATTACCATTAGACTGCTTCCCTGCAACAATTGGCTTATAGTTCATAGAATTTGTTAGTGCATCTATATTAAAAAGCCAATTAGGTCCACTACCTGCAATATTATATGCATTTTCACTAGAATTGAACTTGCAGGTTCTCTCTACTAACCGTTCTAACTGTTGAATACTCTGAATGCTATTGCTATTGTTAGAAGTATCCTACAAAGACCCTTCATCAAATTCAGACTGTTTGTGGGTTGGATGAGTTGTGGGTGGGGACGACTTTCCATCAACTTAACCTTAGGTGATCTATGGTATTAAGTATTGTAACAGAAACCTAGATGGTCTCATGAAGCCAAAGAGGTTTTCTACCCTAGAAAAAAGTTCATAAGGGGTCCTTGTTGTGAGGCTTGATTATCGAACACCCTATTTTGGACATAACAAGCATTATTAACTGCTTCAGTCCAAAAAGTTGTTGCAATTTTGAATTCAGCTAACATAGTCCTAGCATCCTCTATTAGTGTCCTATTTTTCCTTTCAGCTACTCCATTTTGTTGTGGAGTCCTAACAACACTAAATTCCCTCTTAATACATTTCATTTTACAAAACTGATTCATGACCCTATTCTTGAATTTAGTCATATTGTCACATTTAATCACTTTTACCCGTAGGTCTATTAGATTTTCAATGCCTGTTATTAAATGTTTTTTAAGGATTTCCTAGTTTATCCTTAGTGGCTAAAAAAAAAACCCAACTAACCTAACTAAAATCAATACTGTGACACTAGGCAGTACAATCTTCTTCCGTTAAACTCTTTACTAAATGTTAGGGCCAAACAAATCCATGTGCAAACATTAGGTAATGGTTGGCTATTAAACAAACTGTTTTGGTCTTCACAAGAAGCTCTGTGTTGCTTGTCCCTTCTGACAAAGAATACAATGGTTTGATTAATTTTAAAACATTATAAAGGTACACCTCTTAACAAGTTTCCCCTTAACCATTTACTTCTTGTGTTTGAAATTTACATGTCCGACCCATCCTCATGCCAAAGAGTTTAGATTATCAGGTGTGGAATTTTTTTTCAAAGAGATAAGTGAGACCCTCCTTGAGGAACTAACACTGTACATGTTATCCTTTCTAGGAACTTTAAGTAAAACATGACTTTCCAGTTAACTTATTAAAGTCTGAAGATAGAACAACACATTTAGTATCAGTAAAAAGAACACTATTCTTCTTGTCATAATTTGTCGACACTGAACGGTTAACTTTAGTTTCCTTTACAAAATACACATCTTCAAATCTAATTTACCATTCCAATTTACCTTTCCTAGTAATATTTACCTCCTTTAGAATTAGCTCTCAAAGGCAAACAAATCCTCCATCAAATTTCTTCATACCTATAAGAATAGGATCTGGTGTTTTTCCTGTCATATGCTTAGAGCATCCACAACTGTCAATCCACTCCTTTATCTGTCAAAATCTTTTGTGTTGCCCTGCACATAATGTATGAAAATAGTTTCTTTTGGGACCCAAGCCCCTTACTACCTTTGGATCTGCCTTGTGCATCAACATAGTCAAATCTTTTAAAGGACATTATGCAACCTTGTTCTTTATATATATTTTTGAAATTCGAACTATAAACCATATGTATTATATTTTATAAAAATAGTGCTCTTTACAAGGATCGTGAGCATGTAAGGAACTCGAAAAACGGAATTATAACGAACAAGTTACGGAATTTACAAGTTATATCTAATTAACTTTATAAAAATAATTTTATAAACTGTGATGAACAGTAAAAGTTAATGTTCATCAAAGATAAAAATCCCATAAATCTAATATTTTGATAAATTTCCTTAATACAAACTCACGGACATAAAGAACTGAAAAACGGAATTATAACGAACACGTTACGTAATTTACAAGTTTATATAATTAATACTATGAAAACAAACTTTATAAACTGCTGTGAATAGTAAATACTACTGTTCATCAGGATTTAAATTTTAGAATAAGAGATGATAGTGTTGATTACGAATTAGGATGCTAAACAAGGTTTATTTGGAAAACTTAAAGGCTTATAAGAATAACTTGTGGTTTTTCTTCCCCGAAGTTCTTAAAATGATTAATTATACGTGTTCTCTTTAATTTTTACAAATTAGAGTTTTACTCTTAAAAGTCTAATCAACATATTTAGAGAAAAAGCTTTATCGATGATGAAGTAAACATCATTTGTAAATAAGAATTTTAGTTCAAGTTATACTTTGGTTTTTTAAAATGAAAATTTTCTATTTGCAAAAATAATGTGTGGAATTAATCATAAATAATCAAAAAAAAGAAGAATAAATGTAGTTGGTGAATAAAAAGGATGCAAGTTATAAATCCTTAGTGTTAATAAGTAATATACAAACTCCATCGCAATAAAGTACATGGGCATTTGTCGGTTCGCTCCCGATGTGACATCGAAAGAAAGGATGGAGGATGTATATTTAGGGTTGGTATCATAATAAGTACACGAACTCTTGTCGGAGGCGTGGCCGATGTGTCGTCGAAAGAAAAGTGATACCGGTTCCTAGCCTAATAATGTAAATAATAAAAATAATGTTGCAAGTTAGAAAATAAATAGTAAAAGTTTCATTCTCTAAAACCAATGTATTCTTTTGAACTAACGTTTGCAAAAGTCTACAAGGCTTTTTCATCGGAAGTTCATGCGTCTCGATTATTATTCTCCGGATGGGGTGTCAAAAGCCTTAGCACTTACCCGATGACGGTGGGATGCTAGAGAAGAAAGTCATTAATGGGACAAGTGAACTGATAATAGTTTTATGTAACCAAAATATATATATAAAATAAAATACTTCAAAGAGCAATTAAGAAAATTCCCTAAGGAAAATTCACTCTTAAAAATATATATAATATAATATATAATACGTATATTTAACCGGGTAAGTATGATCACCCGGGTCGTTTCCCCAACGACTAGTGAAATTGAAACCTCGTTTAAGCTTGGATTCTGATTTGAATGAAGCAAAGATATTTTTGATAATCTATATCTACTAAATAAAATGCAACAATTAAAATTGAATAATTAAAGGCAATTAAACAATTAAACAAATACGTGAAACAAATAAAACACGACGATTAAGCAAATGGACTAAAATTAAACCCTAAAATTGCAAACTAAGTTTCTAAACCTAAATTAGGATAAAAGAAAATTTAAAGAAAAAAAGAAAAATATTTTTTAGAAAAATCATAAAAAAATAAAAAAAATATTTGAAAATGGGAATTCGGGTGTTTTATAACTTGTGATCTCTTAGCTCTCTCAACAAAAATCTTTGCTACTTTTCAAAGGTTTAGTTTGGGGAAGTTTTGAGATATTTGGTTATAAGGCATGTAATATTGCGTGAGGACACGCAATCGTTTAGTTTGGGGAATTTTGATAAGTGTAAAATACACATATATGTTTATACCTAAAATAGCCCAATTAAGCCCAAAACAGATTAAAAATGGCAAAAATATGCTTGTTTTTGTGTTTTGTGTGTGCAGGTACGGATATATCAAAAATTACAAGAAAACCGTCAAAACGGGCAAACACGGATACGAGAACGGAAGAGTGTGCAAGAGCCGGAAGCCAAAGTCAAAAAGTCAACCCTTAGTCAAAGTCAACACTAGAAGACAAAAATCCCAATGTTTCCATTTAAGTCCCCCAAGTTCCAAAAGTTACACAAATGGTCCCTAAGGCTTAATGGGCCTTAATCCCTAAAAAACCTTACCCGGATACATAACAAAAGTCCAAGCCCAATCATACTATTACCCGGCCCAATACCCTAGCCCATTTCCTTTTCCATAAACCACAGGGGCCATTCCTGCCAAAAATGAAAGTCACTTTACACCTAAACTTTTATTAAACCAAAGACAAGGACTATAATTGCCAAATCCCCATAGTTCAAATGTTTTTACCCGTTTTCAGTTATAAAAGGCGCCAAGAAGTAAAAACACTGTTCATCATCTTCTCCGATTTACCCTATGGGTAAATCAAAGGGGTTTTCATAATTAAGGGCTAAAATGGGCAATTCAAGGGGTCATGAACAAGAAGGCAAGGACAAAAATGTAATCTCAAGAGCTCCTATTGGCTAACACAAGCAAAGAGGCCACGTGGTTGATTGAAAGCACAAGGGAAAGGGTCATTTTACACTAAAAGCACTCACATAACTAGCACAAGGTTGTCACATCAAATGAATGACAACTTGTCAATCCGTGTGATCCCAAGATGATCCAACGACCATCAATTACTCTCCAATCATTGTGAGATTGTACGTCCATGATTAAAAGGGGCGTGGGCAGCAAGGCAAGGCATAAAAGGTTCACAAAGAGGCTATAAATAGCACACTCACACACACATTTATCATTTTTCTTTTTCCCATTTTAGAGTAGTAGTAGAATTAAGCTAGATTTTGTTAAATGTAATTTTCATTTTAAAAGTAATTGTAATTTCTTTTATTCAAGCTTTGTAATCTGTTTTGAAAGTTAATGAAATCATAAGTTTAGTTTTAATCATAAGTTTTTACTCATAAGCTTTCATAAGCTCAAATGTTAAGCTACTGTTTTGATAAGCTAATTACAAGCTCTTATTAGTCTCTAAGCTAATAATTGAGCTTAAGTTTGATCTTAATATACCTAAACCCTAAAATCAGCTAATACCTTTACTATTTGGACAAATAAGCTATGGAAGGGGATCCAATAATGGAAGGGATCCTATGGACTTATACTAGCTTATCCATATGGATAAGCTAGAGCTAGTAGAAAAGCTCTAAGAGCCTATTAAGCTTCTGTTAAGCTGAAGAAATCTGTAAGTCTTTCATTTACTTTCTTGTCTTTTAAATTTTAGCTTAAAATTGCTTAAATAGCTTAGTTTTGCTTATTTGCTTATTAATTGTTCTTATTTGCTTATCCAGTGCTTATTTGTGCTTATTTTAATCAGTTAGAGCTTATTACTTATATGTTTTTAGTTAATATAGACTAGATCATAGTTTGCTCATTTCTGTCATTAAAATCATAAAAACCAAAAATATTAGCTTAGATTAGTATAGCTTATTGTTAATGGCTTATTGAATACTTAGGATTGTTTGTTAAGCTTGTTTTAAGACATTTGTTATCTGGTAATCAAACTAAGTTCAATAGATTTCTAATTTGCTAGTTAAAAGAAAATCTGTCAAGTATTAAGGGGTGTTTGGAATAGTCTTGTTTGACCTCTAAAAGTCAATGCAAGCTCTTAATTTTGCTTGAGTCAGTTTCATGTTCACTTATAATCATTAGGAAAAGCATTTTTAAAGGTTAGATTTTAAATGTCATCAAGTTAGGGCTTAATTTGGTATTTCAGCACCAGGGGAGCTTGTTTTTGCAATTTTATTGTGGAATTTAGATTTAAGCTTCTTAGACTTAAGACTTGAGTTGCATTGGGTTCAAATACACTTAAGTAGAGTGTGTAATGCAGGTGAAACCATCTTGGTCACCTGCATTTTAATTTTGTGAACCTGTCATTTGCATCAGCAGTACTAACAAACAGTTAGTATTGCTGATCTTTAAGCCTTATTTTAAAGATAGTAATTGTAGGTTCTAGGGGCTTATTCTCAAGTAGCTTATAGTTTTCATATAGCTTAGTATAGATTAGAACCTATTTTCTCATTTCTAGCTTATTCTCTTTAGTACATTTGCTTTCAAAAGTCATTTAAAAGCCAAAAAAAGATCAAAAACAGTAGGAATAGAATTTAGCTTCTTAATTTTAGAATTTTAAGTTGTAATAATTGATTTTCTAGTTTGAACTTATAGCTTATAGTTAGGATAATTAGTTCTCAAAAGCTCAGCTTATGACTTGGCTTAATAAGCATTTAAGTTTTTCTTAATTTTAAGCTTTTTGAGTTTGTTCATGAGTAGCTGTTTTAATCCTCAAATTCAATTGGCATTAAGAGTTTCCAGTTAAGCTAGCTTGTTAGAATAAGCTTCCTCATATCATAAGCTTCTAGGATTAGCTTTAGTTTTTAAATTTGAGCTTATTTTAAAGTGTGACTAAGCTTTTTAGTCAAAATGAGTTTTTAAGCCCTTAAAAGAGAACATTCTGTAACAGCAGCTTTAAGAGTTTTTTTTGTGAGCTTATTTGTGAGTTTCAGCTTAGGTCTCCTTCATTAAAATAGCTTAAGAAAGTGTCATCTATAAGCTTGAGCTTTTGTTTTTCAAAAATAAAAAAAAGCAAAAAGGGGGGTGTTGCCAACCTCGAACCCACGACCTCACCCACACAATACACACGTTTTACCACTTTGCTTCAATAGCTCATCCAATCACTTCTCCTCCCATTTAATTCTTATACTTGTTTTTCTTTTCCTTTTTCTTTATAAGCCGTAGCTTATATAAGCTTTTTCCCGGCTTATTTGTTAAGTTGTGTGCTTCTTCTAATTTTTCCTTTGATCTTTATAACTTTTTAGATTTTCCCTGAATTTTTGGCATTTTTCCATTTAGTAGATTATTTTTAATCATTTTTCTAAGGTTTAAATTTTCGAAAAATTATAAAAAATAGAAATAATTTTCAGAAAAATACAAAAAAATAGTTTTTAGCATTAGAATAAATACTTTTAGGTTTACATTCAAAAAAATCATTTTCAACACTTTTAGATTTTAATTTTCAATTTTAAGCCTTTATTTTTAATTTTAAAAATAGGATTTTAATTTTAAAATTAGTTAAAAATAGTTTTCTGAGTTTTTAAGCTACTTTAGACTTTTCTAAGTTTAAAAATCATTTTTCTAAATTTTTAGGACTTAATTGCATTCTTTAGGATTTAGTTAGATTAAAATAGTTTTTAATTCATAATAAATTCAAAAATAATTAAAAAAATATTTTTCCTTTTCTTAAAATTTTCTTTTGTCCTAATTTAGGTTTAGAAATTTAGTTTGCATTTTTAGGAGTTAATTTTAGTGTATTTGCTTATTTGTCGCGTTTTATTTGCTCCCGTTAATTAGTTTTTAAGAGTTTTATTGCTTTTAATTGTTCAATTCTAATTGTTTGCTTAATTTAGTAGTTATAGATACTCAAAATATCTTTTCACTCATTCAAATCATAATCCAATCTAAAGTCAAGGTTTAAAGTTCACAAGTCGTTAGGGAAAACGACCCGATTGATATACTTCCCGGTTAAATATACGTATTATATATTATATATATCTTTTAGAGTGAGCTTTTCTTAAGGGAGACTTTAGGAAAGTTCTTAATTGCTCTTTTGGAATATTAATAGTATACAAAACTACCAATCAATGACCCATTTTAAAACCTTGTTCCAAACACTCTTTTAAGATATAAAATTCCATTTTAAGCTTATATAAAACTGAGTTAACCTTAGATTTTTGAAACCAGGTTATAAACTAAGTATATTAAGACATAATAAGCAAAATCCTAAGGAAAATAAGCACTAAACAGAAAGCTAAGCTAATATGACTACTAATGGGCAGATTTTAAGAAAACTCAAACTAAACATTTATAAGCTATAAACTAAGTACATTAAGCTAAACTAAGGCATAATGAACATAAATAAGCAACATTAAGCAATAATAAGCATATAAGCAAATAATAAGCATAAATAAGCAAATGAACAGTAAATAAGCTAAAAAATAAAAATGAGAGTGTACCTTAGTCCTTTGCTTAAACAAGGATAGAAATGCTCAAAAGAGCTTATTCTACTAGCTATAGCTTATTAGAGATAAGCTAGTAAACCCATAAGCCCTTCCAATTTGGCTTATCATCCATAAAGCTTAAAACCATAAAACTTTAAGTGTATGAAACAGAACTTAGTGACTTATAAGAACTTAAAGAGCTTATAAAAATTTGACTTGGAAACAGTTTTTAACATAAAAAGCATAAGAGTAAAACAAGGTAAACGTAAAACATTAAAACTAAATTTCATTAACACTTCAAGATACCAAGGCTTTGAAAAGTAAAGTACAATTTAAAGTAAAAGTAAGCAGTAAATAAAACTGATAAAATAAAACTACACTACTCCTAAACTATATTACACTAGATGTCCTTCAATGAAGAAATAAGCTTCATATAAATAGCCGAATACAAGTCGTCAGTGTGCTGTTTCGTGTTTGTTTGTGTGAGGAGCGTAAACCATCATCAAAGCCATCCAATTTTCTTGGTCCCCAAGTTGTATAATCTGAGCCATTGAATCCTTGTCCTATTTATCAACCAATTAGAACAATTGGGATTGCCAAGGTGGAAATGGCAGTTTGTGAAGTGGGTTAGAGGTTAAGGGGTGTGACACTGTTTTGTCGGTTTGTAGGGGAAGGTAGGGAAAGTGATAGTGAATAGTGTAAAGGGCGGGAAATGGGTTTTGATATAGGGGGGTTAACGGGTGTTAATGAAATTGTTAAGTTGTTGTATCGTTAGTCCTTTTGGACTAACAATGTTAGGTTTTTTTTGGACTTGTGGTGTAAATGGGTAAGGGTGTTAGGTGCTAACGGGTTAAGTGGGTTTTGGCTTAGGTTTAAAATGGTTTTGGGTTGGGCCAAATAAGATTCATAGGACTTATTATAAGTAAGCTTAAAAGCCTAAGTCTTCTATATGCTTAATGGGCTGACCCGACCCATTAGATGAGTGCGGGTTGACCCATTGAGTATTTCTTCGATATCGGCTTCGTCTTTGACTTTGATTTTTTTGACTTTGACTTTTTTGACTTTGACTTTTTGCCTTTGACTTTGACCTTGATTTTTCACGCTCTTTTCATTCCCGTGCTCGATTTTATCGTTTTTGGCTTTGTTTTTGTCCTTTTGTTGATATTTGATACCTGCACAGTAAATAACACAAAACAAGCATATATTTGGCATTTTATGTCTGTTTTTGGTCATTTGGGGTCGTTTTATTAGGTAAAAAGTATGTGTATTTAAACACCATCACCAAAAGTCCCCAAAACTAAACTATTGGCCGTGTCCTCCTCGCAATGCCATAAGTAAAACACTATAGAAAACCAGAATTTCAATCCCCTTGAACTAATTGCCTCGAAAAGTAGCTAATGTGTCATCAAAGGGAATTAAAGACTCCTAAGTTTGAAAAAGTACTCGATTGACCAATTTTATAAATCTACACTTATTATCACACATATTTTTGTATTTTTCCCTTTTTCTCATTTTTTTGTACTTTTCATTTCAAGCAACTAACTAACATGTTTGGACTTTCGTTATTCTTATAACTTTTAGGGTCACAGAACAAGAAGCACTTTAATCCTAAAATGCTCAAAAAGATAAATTCATTTCACTTGTCCCAAACCAAGCTTAAAAACGAAATCACCGTTAAATATAAGTTAAGATGCTAACACTACTCATACTTGTAACTTGTGAAACTTTTCACTCCCGACAATTATTATATCTTAGGTGAATGTGCTTATTTCGAATTTCAACCATGGATCAACCTTTTTAAGAAAATTGCAATATTTCTATGCTTCACGTTCCACCCAAGAATTATGATTTTGAAGGCGAGATCATTCCATGTAGCGACTTTCTTCTCGGCACATCCCAGCCGAGACCGGCTTAGGTGACCAGGCTTTTGACACCCCACAGAGAATAGTATCGGAACTCACGGACCTTCGGTTTCAAAAACTCTTAGGCTTCCCGTTAAATAAACAATTCATTTAGAAAAATCACAAGTTAAAATGAAATAGTCTTAGTTCAAAAGCATATTTAAATTTAAGAAAAAGAGATTTTCCCTATATTTATTAAATCACATATATTACACTTAATATAATTATACATCCTTTAAACGAAGGAAATCCTCGACCTTTTTGAAGGCTGCAACATCGGTTGTGAGCCGGCAAGATGCAGCAAACTTTTATCAGTCTCGGATAATTACTATGTGCCTTATTTAGAAGACTGCAACATCGGTTGTGAGCTGGCTAGATGCAGTAAACTTTTATCAGCCTATAGTTTTTATTATTATTATTACCTCATTTTTCATTCATTTTTTTACACTTTATATTACCATGATATAGAGAAAATTTCTTTTTAGAAAATTTAAGTATAAATTTAAACTAAGACTAAATAAATTATTGTTATCGACCACATTAAAAAAATCGTTGATTTAAGTTTAATTTTCGAAAAGAGCACGTATTATTAGTCCGGTTGGAAGCTTATGGGAGAAAAAGCTACAAACTACACTTATGAGCTCTTAAGATTTCCAACTAATCATTGTTTAGCATCTTACTCATAATTAACTTTATCATTTCTCGTTCTTCATAAATTTAAAATCTTTAATAAAAAGATATGCGAACGCTTAGTCAAGTTTATAACGGTTAAGGGACAAAGCTAAGAGCTTAACACGCTCGATCAAGTCAAAATTTATTCTTATTCTACCCAGCAGGAAAGTCAACATAGTGATAAAACACTTATTTAATTTTTGGAAATTTTTAAATTTTTTCATTTTTTTAGTATTTTGGTGGTAAAAACAGGATTACGTAAGAACAATGACTGCATGCACAATCAAATCGATAGATCCCTTCCCCCATACTAGAATTGAACATTGTCCTCAATGTTTTAAGAAGGTTCTCTACGTAAATCTAAAGCCGTTTATTAAGTATGCTCAAAGATAAATGTTAGTCGATAAGATTTAGGATATTAGATTCCCATAATCATGCAAAGGATTGAAGCTCGAGTGGACAAAGGACAAAACCACGAGCACAAGAGGCTTCATAATCCGGAGCAATCCTGGACATACAACAAAAACAACAAAATACGAGAAAGAAAGAGGCGAGCCTCCTCACAACACACTTATTCAT
>BQNB010065365.1:11759-34967 GCA_026074375.1 Tanacetum coccineum | reverse complement strand
AAGCCTAATTTCTACGTGCTTAGTGTGTACTCCTGATGAGATACAAAGTCTATCGATGTAGACTATCATTAGGTATATTTAGGAAGAGCCATTTAATCAAATTAGAGAATGAATATGAGACTATCACTAGTGGTGCTCAATTCAGGCTAAACACGACCATTTTTACAGGTTATACACCGAACCCAACTTCACTCTTAGAAGCAATTCAATTGTTAGGTCAAATTGAATTTCTAGTGTAATATATTCTCCAGTAGTCATTCTCATGTTAAATAAAATAGAATTCTTATATTTGCCTAATGAAGTGTAGCAAAGATAAAATTTGTATTATCTTTTCATGGAGGGCCTAACATGACTCAACTAACATACTTTAATTCCGGTTCGCATAATCCTAATCAAGATGTGTGGAATTCTAAGATAAGCGTAAGCAAGATGTTTTAATCTTTTGTTCAAGATCTATAGGTTGTTTGGTTTCGGTTACATATTGCTTGATTTAATGGATGTCTTATATTTAGTCATCTTACATGTGTAGTTGTCACATGTGATATTTAACGTGTTTGGTTTTTCAAAAGCCAAGAGATGTGCTTATTTGTGTTGTATGAGCAAAGTTTACATATGTTGTTAGTTTGCTCGTGTTTGGTTTTTTTTTTCGGAAATGACACATTTACCAATTGCATTGCAATGTAAATTGCTTGAATATTTCGGACGAAACATCCAAGTCGTCAGTCCTAATTCATTGTGTGTGTTATGCATGTATTAAACATATTAGTGTAATATTTAAAACACAACCATTGGACAAGTAGACTCAATATGGCAACATCAACATAAGTGTGAGTTGTGATCTGATGCATATTATTTTCATCTAGAAAAGGATGTAATTATTTTCATATCAATCTAGTGTGATTGAGTATGTAGATCCAAGATAATATCTTTTGTTATATATTGATATAGTCTTGAAACTAAACAAATAAGAATCCAATTTCATGTCCATACTCAAAAATTTGGCAATTAGATTCGATAAATATATCAACCATAATTTGAATAATGAATCGATATATACTCGAGATCTTTCTTGACCCTCACGAACACTTATTTAAAAGAAAATAAATAAATATTTTAATAGTGTGTTCCATTAATCCTAAGATTAACATTAAATGTGGGGACATTTAAAATGATGAGCTAACTTATTTCTTAAATATAATCATCAATTTTATAAGTGAGAAAAATTATTGAGTATTATAATATGTTGGGACTTAAAAGACTTCATGGATTCTTAGAAGTTACTGATGCTCAGGTACATAATGGAAATTATGCTAAGTGGTTAGTACTGGTAGTATAATGTTACCACTGCTAGTTACTACTGTTAGTATAATTTAGTACTGATAGCATAAAGTTACTGCTGTTAGTTGGAGTTAAGACTGCTCAGTGTTGAAGACTAAAAAATAAGCTAAGTAGTTAGTACTATTATAGCTAAAAGTTAAGACTGCTAGTACAGTTACTACTGTTATGTATAATATTAGTATTGTTAGTACTAATATTACTACTGCTTATGTTTATTAGCGTTGCTGGTGGAAAGATTAAGACTGTTTGAAGACTTTCTACTATCAAGAGGATAAAGACGCGTTAAAGAGATAAAGATTGTATAACAAC
Organism: Tanacetum coccineum; assembly: GCA_026074375.1. Classification (NCBI taxonomy): domain Eukaryota; kingdom Viridiplantae; phylum Streptophyta; class Magnoliopsida; order Asterales; family Asteraceae; genus Tanacetum; species Tanacetum coccineum. The sequence goes on along the minus strand of BQNB010065365.1, from coordinate 33,320 downwards.
CCACAATTTTCATAAATATAAATATCCATCTATTAAGTTAGATGATGTATGATATTGGCTAAAATATACATATTTTGTACCTCGAAAAACACCATAAAAAGACTAAAAACACTAAAATATAGATAATTATATTGCAAATATGTTTGTATTGTGTTTTTATGTCTTACAGGTAAAAGGATTGAAAACAAAGCAAAAACGGTAATTTTTGGGTGACTTTCGACGACGTTTTCACATTTATCGAGGTCCAAACGAAGTCGTGAAAATTCCTCGATCACACCATTGGAAAGAGCACGAAAAAACAAGTCCAACGGTACCGGCCTTTTATATTTAAACCTTTTTATTTTGAACCTTTTTCGTCCCTGTTTGAACCTTTAGTTATAAAAGACCCAAGACCAAAGTTTAAACTAGGTCTTATATTAAATTTTGCATAGTATAATTAAAGCTATGCTCTAGCCCACCGGCTAGAGCAATGTGCTTTTATAAGTGAGGTCTTGAGTTCGATTCTTGTGGGGGTTTATTCTCCACTCGACCCGACTCGACCCAGACCCGGCCCAAGACCCGACCCACGACCCGGCCCATGACCCGACCAGACCCGGCCCAATACCCGACTCGACCCGGCCCAAGACCTGACCGTCGTTGACCGCCGCCGTTGACCGGCGGTGGTCCGGCGGCGTTGACCGTCGTTGACCACCGTTGACATTTGCCGCCGTGACCACCGTTGAACCGTTGTCCGGCGGCAGTTTTAAACGGGGACGGTGTGACGGAACAGTAAAAATGCCACGTGGCACCACTCAGGTGGTGACACGTGGCGCTTCTAATGATTGGTGTCAGATGTGCAGGTACGATGTACTGTAGCAGTACGAGGTACGAGGTGGCAGTACACGTCAGTACGAGGTACTGTTCATGTGGCGGCTGGACCAATTAGATGGTGACACGTGGCACTGGCGTGTGTCAGTCCGAGGTACTACAGCAGCCAGTACGAGGTAGGCGTGTGCAATAATGAGGCGGTTGGTGGAGTGCAAAATGACCAAAATACCCCCCAGATCTGGATTGTGAGTGGCTGTGTACCTAAAAAGATGAAATTGCCCTCACCTACTTGGGGTTATAAATACTACACGCATCAGCTCATTTGGAGGGGAGATTTTAGGGAGAGAAATTTTAGAGAGTGAAATTTTAGTGTTTTTTTTAGTGTAGGTTAGTTTTTAGGAGTATTATACTTTTTGTTTTTAGATTTATTGTATAAGACTTTATTAAGCTTATTATTGCTATAATGTGTAATCAGAATTTTGAGCTTTTTAATGAAGATGTTTTAAAGTTGGTTTTTAAAATTTAATGCATATTATTTTCTTGATGCATATATTCATTTTATACTTATTCCTTCTACTCTTTCTTTCATTTGCTTATTTCTATCTATAATCTCATGCTTATAGCTTATTTTTGGATCCGATCTCTTAAGCTTATATTCTAATAAGCTTCTTAATATCCTTATTTGGACCCTCACTTATTAATATTGTTTTTGATCTTAAGCTTTTCGAGTGAGCTTATTTTAGCTGTATTTTCGAGGCTTATTTTTTCTAGCTTATCTTTTTAAGATCAAATCCTTTAAATATACCCGTCTCTCCTGCGTATCACGACATTTGATTGAACACCATTGGTTTCGGGTGGATAAAATCTCAAAAATAATAGATCATATATTTCTATCTTATTTTTAGCAAAATTTAGTTTTATTTTAATTCTAGCTTTTTTTTCTAGATCTAAAATCCTTAATATACCCGATCCGAGTCACTTGATTGAACACCTTGTTTCGGGTGGATTTAGATCTAAAGTTTTATATTTTTAATTAGCCTTTATTTTTTTCTAAGACTTTTCATGTCTTATTTCTTATTCCATCCCTTCTACATCTAAGGCTGGAGCTAAGGGGTCTTATAAGGTTAATAAATAGATAAAGTTTTGATCTTTATAGTTTTTATGAAAGTAATTAGTTGATAAAGTTGACACCTTTATTTGCTAATTAGTGAAGTGAAAGCTTTAAAATGATAAACTTATTTGTTTATTAAGTTTGTAAGATCGGTGTTTTTTATATCATTGTGGTTTTCTTCATTCGGTTTACCCTTTTTTCCTTTTGAATATTAGTCAGTTTAGAATAATTAGCTTAAAATGTTAATGGTTTAATCTTATGATTTGTTGCTATTTTATTTGTTATGATAGTGAGTAGTTCTTTTGCTTGCTAAGTGAATAGTGGATTTGGAATTTAGGCGGGTTTAAAAAAGGTTAAAAAAAAATTAATAGTTTATTTAGAATTTTCCCAATTTAAAATAACCGTCCATTTAATTTTTATCAATTTAAATACGTGTCCATTTATTTTATTTTAAAAAGCATTTTACGCTACTTGACATGTAATTTCTTAAAATTTGTTTTTGAAAGATTTTAACTAGTTAAACCTTAAACCCGCACTTAAAGAACATTTCACGTCACTTATAGCAAGCAATTTTCAGATCAATATATCTTTTAGATCAATTTTATGTATAATGCTTGTAGTTTTAATCTTAAAATTAAATTAGTATAAAAATAGTTTAAATCCAAAAGTTTAAGTTTCCTTATTTATATGCTTTCCATTTGAGTAGATTTAGAAAACCAACCCCAAAAACTTAAGTGATAATCAAGCTCGATTTACAACTTTAACGTAGATTTCCATTCACTTCTCGCTGAGGAAACGACCCTGGAGGTTTTTGATAATTGCTTTGGTTAAAAGCGATTTTCTAGAACCCGACGGAAAATACTCACTATACTATAATTGTTTCTATCCTTATTATTACGTATATTATATATATTATATTATATTTTATACGTGTTTGTTCGGACGTGACCAATGTACAATCTATCAGATATATATGAACTCACCTTTTTCAGTGAAATTTTTTGCTTTATTACATAACAATGCTTTGGCCAATATCTCAATATGCAATAGAACCTGCATTAACTCAAGTTAACGGACTCATACAACCACATATGGCGAATCCATATTCAATATGTCAAGTAAACATCATAACAATATCCAGTCACGAATATCACTAATATCAAATATTTACAAGGTACAAATATTCCCTAAAAATACCATTTGCAATATCCAATCAAAATGGGCTATAAACCATTAATCGGATTGCCCTAAAACCCTAAACCCCTGAAAAGGGTAACCCGTAAAGTGAATACACAGCAACTAAATGCATATGTACAGGTAATATGATATCTCATTTAACATATAAAATCTCTTCAAGTCAAAGTACAAATCTCTAAAAGCTCAATGTACAAGTCATTAAGCATGATCTCTAAAATAGCCGTTTTACCTCCATTTTCATTCACATCTCTTCACTATCACTTATGAGCAAGCTACTATACTCATTTTACAAGATTTAAACCCTAAATATTCTATTGATAAACTTTCATACATCTTTTTACACTCAAAACCCTAATTCAAAACCCTAAACCCTAAAACCGAGCTAGTTTCTAAACCATGACCTGTTTCTTGCTTTTAACCATAAAACCCAAACCAACACTCAAAATAAGTTGTAAAAGAACTTATTTACAATCATATCAACCTATTTAATCATTATTTCAACCATTACTTCATCATTTTACTTTCACTTGTACTAACACATATCCTAGAAACCCTAAATAGTACCTGAATTGGTTCATTTAAACCCTTTACTCGTTCAAAAAACCATTCTAATCCCCAAATAACAACCAAGGGCCATTTTAAACCTATACAATGAGTTTACAAATCATTAACTAATCATTAACTTGGCATTGTTGCACGAAATCCGCAAGCTAGAAAACCCTAACGGAATCCCAGAAAACCCAAATTATGCCCTAATTGTAACTTTGACCCGTTTTTCCTCAATTTCAACGCCATTATAACTAAAGCCTACGACCAAAAATTCATTGATAATACTTTAATAAGCCCTAGGATTTTGGAATCCATCATTCCTAAACACGATATGCAAAATTAAGCCAATAAAGTTAAAGAAAACCCTAAACAGCCCCTAGTTGAACCCGATAACTCCCATTTCTTCAATTCTAAATCTTTGTTTTTAAAAAACCCAAACCAATTGGGGGCTAATCTGTTGCTAATTCCTTTAATCCCAGAAACCTCAACAACCTATTTCACATCATTCCTTAATCATTTATAAACAACAATGACCATTGTAAAACCTTTGAAGAACCCGTCTAACCTAAAATATGGAACCGGTTGCTTCTATACCCTTTTTAACCCACCTATAGATTGCTACCACTCAAATAACCAATAGTGAACCTCATTATAGAATCATATAGCAGCTTACTAAGCAAACTTTGACTTCCTCTGGTCAAATTTGAGAAAGCACAATGGCTTCCTTTTGGCTTACTTTCAGCCCGGCATACCCCAACCCAAAACCACCGTCATCAAAGCTACATCCATAGAACCTCCACACTTCATTTTCTAGCTATCAACCTCCCCTAACTAGACCCCACTAATGTGTCAAGGACCAAATATAACCTTGCTTACTCCTTGCTACTATCAAAATGGTATAAATAGGGCATATATGTTCCTCTTCCTAGCATTCCCCCCTACCTCCTCTATAAACCCTTCAATATAGCACTCCTAGCTCTAATAATGAATTCTTAATTAGATGCCTAAGAATCTTCAATTCAGAAAGGAAGCAAAAGAAACCAAGAAACGTAGCCCGGGAGTCGTTACTCTAGCCATACAAAGCCGAAAGCCCCGATTCTAACCCGTTTCCAAGCTATAAGCTTAAACCAGGTTCTATAAGCTTATATTCTGCTCATGTAACGTCATAATGTTCATAAGTTCTTACTAAATATCATAAAAAAAAAGCTTTGAACTCCAAAAATTAAGTCTTATGTCCCGTTTTGATCCCAAACCGAACATCCCGAAACCCTAATTTTCATGTTTTTTACTTAAACTATGGGTTAACACTTTTAAAATTTTGTTAAAATCATCCTAAATAAGCTATTATAATATTAAAATAAGTTCTTTGATAGTCCATAAGAGAAATTTGACCTAAGACCCGCGTGTTATCATTTGAAACCCTAATTTGAACCCGTTTTAACCTTTTTTAAACTTAACGTATCATTAAATTAAACTTATAGTAGTGTTAAATCATCATATTTTAGTTTTATTATAACTTATAAATGACTATTGAAATGTTAAATTAAACTTGCAAGGCAATTTGGACATGTTTAGTAATTATAATCCATGCAAGGGGTAAAATATCGTAAATTTTTGCAACCTTATAACTAAAAAACTAAAAAGTGTCATTTTATCAAAAGTTTTATAACTATAAGGAGGGGTCAATTATTCGACTTTTTAAAGTATATATAGGTTTACATTGGTATATCAATAAACTTGAAGGACCAAGTTCGTAAAAAAATGCAAACCCTAGGGGTCTACTTGCCAGTTTTTCCCAAACCCAGTGGTCTAAAATGTAACTATTTTGAAAAAGTGTAAAATCAATATTTCAAAACACTACCACACATAACTTTAAATAACGCTCCTCAGGCTTAAACATTTCCAGATATGAATAAAATGCTTAAAACTGCTTATGAGTTCTAATCATATATCATCAACCATCGATGTGCTTTCAAGAAAAATCATGTCCCAATCCAATCATACCACAAATGGTGGTGGAGGTGAGGGGGTGGAGGGGGCGTACTAGGATCTTCATAAGAGAAGAGTTTTCATCTTGGTACTGACGTTCTGTCTGAGTTGTTGGTTAAACGGTATTTTCAAGTGGCCCTAGCTCCACAAACGTTTACCAAATGACTATCTAAACTATGTGATGGCCTTAACGGTGGTCATGATTAAATTTTTATATCAAAACCAACATCGATATCCAAAAACTTATATATACAATCAACTAAGACTTGCCATATATTAACCCAGGTTGGGTCTGTGATTTCCGTGTTGAAGCCGTTACTTTCATTCCCTATACATTAGCTATCAATTTCCCTATAACTGTTCAGTGAGATTCAATAGCCTTCGCAATTCAATCTTTTTAAAAAACCCGCCTGAGGGAGATACAATGCTTGATAAACATGAGGCAATTATTTCTACATGCTATATAAAATTACTATTGCCTAAGAAACTACTTTGCCTTTAAGTCCCGCATAATCCCATGAACCGGTTAATTACTCTCTGTAGTAACGTAGAATGTTGTAAATATATATATTCGGGTTGGACTCCCGTTGGTGTTATACAGTAATACAGATAACTTTAATTGCACATCATTAGAAATCACGCGGTAATTTGTGCAAAGGTGCCTGCAGGGGCAATAATTAACATAACCAAAGGCATCGGATTCATGACTAATGGCAATAATAAAATTATGTTTTCATACTGGTGTATATAACGTAACCCAAGATATCAGCATTTTGCATTCAAATAAATATTCCCTTAAACCTATGGAATTTTTTCACTCAAACCATTGTGTTAGACTTTTTAGCAAGTTTTATCTCAGGTAACTATTGGCACGGAGTACGATGACACGAACGATGAAAAACCATATATCAAATCACATTTGTCATTTTAGATTCTGGAACCACTCCGTTTTGTAAAAACTCTAAAGAAATAAAGAAATGATTAACTTTATTTTCAAAAATGACTCTTTTTGTATTTCGTATTCTATGGAATATGACTGTTGTAACCCTTGAAGGTAATACTCCAGATTAGCTTTCGCTGCTATATGTAAAAATGGGGGTGTTACAGATTGTGGTATCAAGAGCCACCGTTATAGAGAACTAGATTAAAACCCTTAACTATAACTACTATTTCTTTTTTTCCATCCAAGAAAGTCCTCACGCGCCCAAAAATCACCCACAATGTATGTAAAGTACATAACTATTATATTACGTAAATAAATAAACTTATATATTTACTGCTGGATGTTATTAACAGAATGATGTCTTCCCCCGATCGTCCTATTTCTAATTTGGAGGATGTGTTTTCTTCCAATTTCCAAAACTATGGTCCCCCAGCTTCACCAGATTATGTCCCGACCTCTCCAGGGAAAACTTACTCCAGTGCTTCCAATTCATTTGGAATTGTCCCGCTAACTTCACCGATCTTTCGTTATTTCCCGATGATCCGTTACATGAAAAGCCTTACAAACTTTCCTATACTAAAAATGTCACCAATCCCCTCTCCAATTATCAGTACCACCTTAAAATACCCAGAATTCATTCTCCCAGAAGGACTCCTTTCACCATGCAGTTGTCTCCCACTACCCCATCCCAAAACCTCAAAACTCATGAGATTGGTGAAACTTCCCAGAAATCAGCTATCAAACGTCATAAAGAGCAAATTCAGGGTATCCAAGGTTATCTAGAAGAAATTCCCCCTGAATGTTTTAAACAGATTGAAAATGGCATAGAAGGTCTTGGTAAAGGAACAATAATCATCCAACGTGATTTGACGCCTAGCAGAAGAGAACACCACAGCAAGACCCATACTTCCAGATCACTAACCTCCGAAAAAGCAAATATGATCCAACCATAAGATCTCCTTAGCTCGCTAATAGACTCGCAGGAATTGGTAGAAGACATAATGATAAGGAAACTCGTCACCAGAAGAAATAGAAAAAAACCATGAACTCTCAACATACACTCTAGAGCCGCATTCAGTGATCATCTAGTTTCTAGTTTTCTAGTTATAAAAATCCAGATCTTAGTCTTAAAACCCTAGGCCACGGTGATGTAGGGTATAAATAAAAACATTTTGTCAAATCCGTTGACTATGTATAGTAAAAAAGGCAAGTGTTCACTAGATAAAAAGGCGATCCCGTTTCATACCTTGTTTGTAATCTCTCTTTGCATAATTGCATCTCAGTCATTCATTCCATCTTCATCATTCCTTCATCCATCATCATCATACTCAACATATATATCAATCATTAACCCATAACCTATATCCAAAGCTATTCAATATCTTTATGTTAAATATGCTTAAAGTTTAAAACAGAGTATTTCTATTTAAAAATTTTAACAATACTCCTATCCATATCTTATACGTGTTATCTTTTGTTGGTAAATGCCTCCAAAAAGAGCATCACAACGGAAGCCCACTACGACACCAAGAATGCCATTAGAAAGTTAGTAGCATATAGTCTCACCCTAGCCCAAGAAGCTGAAAGCTGCGAACAATGGCAAGTGCTTAGAATCCCAACAGGAACACCGTCCAACTAGGAACTCCTATATTGAAAACGGGAAACTAAACAAAGAACATCATTAGCTTCACCCTTTCTACTTTAATGGTACCAAGAAGGAGCAGTAGGTCTTATTCCGTTGGTTTGAACGAACCGAAATCAGTATTCGTCTCTGTAGCAGATTGTGCCGAAGAAAACAAAGTAACTTTTTGCTACATTGTGCGTATACTCGTTAACAGACGATCCTGTCCTTGGTGAAAGCATATGCCCAGACCATGGGAATAGACAGGCCAATCAAATCACTTGGACTGAGTTTAAAATGGTTCTTTCTAACAAACAATATTGTCCTCGAACTGAGATCAAAAAGATGGAAGCAATCACATTCCCATCCGCTAGAACCAGGTAAAAGATCTACAACCTATAAGTTAGCCGATTCCACGTGTAAAAAACGTGATCCTAATTCCGCCCAATGGAGCCCAACACCACGATACCCTCAAGGAACGCTAAAATCGGAGAGACTAACTCGAAGCATTGAAGGAAAGTGTTCCAGCCTTCTTACACCCACAAACTTTAGAGGCGGCCATTAACATCGCCCAAAGGCAAATGGAAACACTATAACTAATGCATGCCCAAAGCAATTATCGAAAAAACCAAATCAAGTTTGAACGACAAAAGAACTTTCAAGCAATCGCTCTCCGCAGCAACAACACTACCCGCAACACCAATAATCGTTACATTAATCGTCGACATCACGACAACAGAACCAAAGACAAGAAGCTGGTAAGCCTCATGCTGTTACTTACATTCTTAGAAAAAGGAGGTATGCCCTGGATATCACCCTCTGTGAAAAAGGTGCAATTACCATCACACAGACCCTGATACTGGAAGGATGTAAATAATTGCAACAGAATTGGGCCATCTAAGCAGGAACTGCCGAAGCAAGAAGCCATCCACCATAAGTAACAACTCCCAGTGAATAGTGGTTTGTGTCATGCCTGTAGGCTGAGAAAGGACACAAACAAATCATGCCAAAAGAAACCAACATTAATGCCCTAAGGAAGAGCCTACATGCATTGAAGAGATAAGAATCCCAACGAGACCCAAACGGTCCCTGTATATGGGTATGTTTACTCTTAAATCACATTTAGTCAGGGTATTATTAATGATTCCGGATGCTAATAGAAGTTGTTAAAAACCATATGATCGATTCCTCATCTAAATTTCCGTCTATTACAATAGATACTATACCTTTTATAATATCGAAATGGCCTACGGAAACTATAAGCACAAACACTGTATTTAAAGGCTGCACATTAACTTTGCTATACCACCTTTTGAAATCGTCTCATGCCAATTAAACATGGTAGTTTTCGACGTAGTCAAAGTTATGGACCTGGTTATCCAAATATCGTGCAAAAATCTCTGATGACAAGAGAAAGATAGTTCACATTCCTAATCGACGGTGAAACACAAATCTTTGTCCGAATGATCTTAATTAAAACTCGACTAAATCTTATATCCTGTATAAAAACCAAAAAGTATATATCCTTCGAGGTTGTCAAGTTTTTATGATCCAAGTTATGGAAAAGAAAGCAGACGAGAAGAGACTCGAAGACATTTCCGTAGTCAAAGAATTTTTAGAGAGTGAATTTCCTGAAGATCAACCTGGTATCCTCCCATTCAGCCAAGTAGAATTCCAAATCGAGCTTCTAATTCCCCCGGACAGCACCTATAGCTCGAACACCTTATAGATTAGCTCCTTCCAGAAAATGCAGGATGTTGTCTAATCACCATCAAGAACTCACCGACCGCATGTTTCATTCGACCCAGTAACATCGCCTGGGGAGCTCCATGTCTTATATGTTTAAAAGTAAAGATGGATCTTTCATAATGTGTATTCGATTACCAAGAGTTGACTAAACTTACTATAAAGAATCGTACCCATTGCCCAGGATCGATGACTTATTCGTCAACTTCAAGGATCTAGCATATTACTCAAAAATCGACTTAAGATCTGATTAATCATCAACTGAGAGTAAGGAGGAAGATATACCTAAGACTTGCTTTCAGAACGAGAACAGACACTTGATGAAATTCAAGTCATGCCATTTGGTTTAACAAATGCACCTGCTGTATTCATGGATCTCATGAATCGTGTTTGTAAACCTTATCTGGATAAGTTTGTAATTGTATTCATCGATGATATTCTTATCTATTCTCGCAACGAAGAAGAACATGCAAGTCATCTCTCAGGATTATTCTTGGAAAATACTAGACGCCGAAAAGAGAAATTGTATTGCCAAGTTTCTCTAAATTGATTGCTGGATACATATCGAGCAATTTTCTTCTTGGTCATCTCACGATTATCAAGGACTTCAAAGTTGACCCTGCCAAGATTCAATGCTGTTAAGAATTGGACGTTTCCCGCTACTACCACAGAAGTGCGTTCAATTCTAAGGACTCGCCGTCTATTATCGAAGATGTTAACGAAGGTTTTTCAAATGATTGCAAAGCCTTTTGACTAAAATAACCCCGAAAAAATAAGAAGTTATTATCATGGGGCGAAGAACAAGAATTAGCTTTTCAACTCCTTAAACAAAAACTCTGTGAAGCACCAATCTTAGCATTACCAGAAAGTGGAACAATGATTTTGTCTTTTACTTTGATGCATCTCTTCAGGGATTAGGAGCTGTACTAACGGAACGAGAAAAAGTCATTGCTTATGCATCTCGACAACTCAAACCTCATGAAGAAAACTATACCACTCATGATCTCGAATTAGGAGCAGGAATATTCGCTCTTAAAATTTGGAGACGCTATCTATACGGTACAAAGTGTACAGTTTTCACTAATCACAAAAGCCTTCAACATCTCTTCTCCAAAATAATTGAATATTAGGGCAAACGACGATGGTTAGAACTACTCCCAAGATTATGATTGATGAAATTATGTTTATCATCCCGGAAAGGCAAAAGGTTGTAGCAGAAGCCATTAATCGAAAGAAACGCATACAAACCCCTTCAAGTTCGGCATTGAATCTTAACCGATCAATCTCAAACTTAACCAATCCAATCCACAGAAGCCCAAAAAGAAGCCCTCAAAGAAGAAAATGTCAAAAACGAGAACCTAAGAGGAATGGACAAATCATTTAAAATTCATTCTAATGGAACTCGTTGTATCAAAAATCGAAGCTGGTTACCACTTTTTGGCGGTTTAAGAGACTTAATCATGCACGAGTCTCATAAATCCAAATATTCTATTCACCCGGTCTGATAAGATGTACATGATATAAAGAAACTTAAATTGGTGGCCCTAACATGAATGCAATCAATCGCAGAATATGTTATCACGTGTCACTGACATGTTCTAGAGTTAAAGCAGAATGTCAAAAGCCATCTGGCTTATTGATACAACCAGAAATTCCTATGTGGAAATGGGAAAGAATAACCATGGATTTTGTCACAAAGCTACCCAAAACCTCAACTGGACATGATGCCATCTGGGTCATTGTCGATCGTCTTACCAAATCAGCGCATTTCATTCCTATTCGAGGGACTGATAGTATGGAAACTCTTACGAGGTTATACATCAAAGAAATAGTCTCTCGACATGGCGTGCCAATCTCTATCATCTCGGATCACGACAGCCATTTCACATCCAGATTCTGGCAATCACTAAAAAATACTTTAGGTACTCAATTAGATATGAGTACAACATATCACCCTGAGACCGATGGACAAAGTGAAAGAACCATTCAAACACTCGAAGACATGCTACGAGCTTATGTCATAGATTTCGGAAAATGATGGGATAAACATTTACCATTGGTAGAATTTTCATACAACAGTTATTATGCCAGTATCAAGGCAGCACCGTTCGAAGCACTTTATGGATGAAAGTGCAGATCACTTGTTTGCTAGGCCAAAGTTGGAGATTCACAACTATACAGGACCAGAAATAAATTCAATAATCCACTGAAAAAGATCGTACCAAGTTTCTCAACAGCTTGCAAGCATGCAGAGATATACAAAGAATTTAGCCAATGTAAGGCGAAAGCCTTTAGAATATCAAGTTGCGATCGTTGTTTATGTTGAAAGTAATCACCTCTGCAAGGGTATCTTTACGATTTCGAAAATGAGGAATGCTTAATCCACGCTACATATGGAACCATTCAAAATTTCTTGAACGAATTGGCCTAGTAGCATACAAACTAGAACTTCCTGAAGAGCTTAGTCGTATCCACAATACTTTCCACATTTCTAATCTTAAGAAATGTTTATCCGACGAATCTCTCGTTATTCCCATAAAAGAACTTCAACTTGACGACAAGCTCAACTTTGTAGAAGAACCAGTAGAAGTTACGGACTGAGAGATCAAGCAACATAAAGCGAATCGTATTACCTAATCAAAGTATGATTGGAAACTCAAAAAGAGACTAGAGTTTTACAGGGAACAGCGAAAGAGTGTGAAATTCCGCACCAAATATCCTCATCTAATTTAAACATCACTTTCAAAGTTTAATTAAATCTCGTACGGAGATTTCAGATAAGGGGTGGAGACTATAACAACCCACAAATTTTATAAATGTAAAGTTACCATCTATTAAGTTAGAGATTAATTGGATGTACAATCTAATTCAATATATACGAACTCAACCTTTTTCAGGGAAATTTTATTGCTTTATTACATTACATTACTTTGCCATATCTCAATATGCAATATAACTCTGCATAACTCAAGTTAACGGGACTCAGACAACCTACAAATGAGAAATCCTATCTACATATATGTCAAGCAAACATCAAAACATATCAATTCGATATCATAATATCATTATATAACAAGTACAAATATTCCTAAAAGATACCAATTTGCAATATCATAATCAAAAAGGTGCTATTAAACCAATACGATGCCCAATAACCCTAACCCCATGAAAAGGTATAAACCACTAAAGTGAATACACAAGCTACTAAAGCAATTTACAGGTAATATTATATCTCATTAACCCTATAGAGGTGGGGTGTGGGGGGAGAAATCGAGGTTGCTGTAAGGCAAAGTAAAAATCTCAAAAGCTCATGTACAATGTCATTAAGCATGATATCTAAATAGCCGAATTAAATAACCTCCAATTTCAATTCACACCTATTCACTATCACTAGTAGAGCAAGCTACAATACTCCATTTTACAAGATGTAAACCCTAAATTTTTCTATTTTCATAAGCTTTCATACATCTTTTTACACTCAAAACCCTAATTCAAAACCCTAAACCCCTAAAACCGAGCTAGTTTCTAAACATGAACCTGTTTCTTGGTCTTTTATCCATAATAAACCCAAACCAACACTCACATAAGTTTGTAAAACTTAATTTTACAATCATATCAATCCTATTCAATTCATTATCCATCATAAACTTTATCAATTTACTTCACTTGTACGTAAAACATATCTGAGAAAACCCTAAATGTACCTAATTGGTTCATTTAACTAACAACCCGTTTACGTCATTCTAAACCATTCTAATCCCAAATAATCAACCAAGGGCCCTTCTAAACCTATAAAATGAGTTTAAAAATCATTATCTATCATTAACTTGGCAATGTGTAAGAAATCAAAGCCTAGAAAACCCTAACGAATCCAGAAAACCCTAATTGTAACTTTGACCCGTTTTCTCAATTTCAACCCATTATAACTTAAACCAACAACGACCCAAACTTCATTGATAATACTTTATATATAAACCCTAGATTTTGTATTCCATCATTCCTAATCAAGAGTATGCAAAATATAAGCCAAGAAAGCCAAAGAAAAACCTTAAACGAGCCTAGTTGAACCCATACTCCCATTCTTCAATCAAATCCGTTTTAAAAAACCCAAACCAATTGCTAATCTTTTGCAAAATACTTTAATCCCAGACCTTAACAACCTATTCCATCATTCTTAAATCATTCAAAACACAATGTTACCTTATTTAAAACCTTTGAAGAACCCGTCGAACCTAAAATGGACCCGGTTTGCTTTTATGACCATTTTAACCCCTCTAGATTGCTACCAAGTTCAAATAACCAATGTGAACCTCTAATATAATCATCAAAGTAGGTAGCTTACTAAAAACTTTGACTATCATTGGATCAAATTTAAAGCACATGGCTTCCTTTGCTTACTTCAGGCCGCGGCATAACCCCAACCCCAAACACCTCAACAAAAGCTAACACTTCATGAGACCACCACACTTCATTTTTTAATCTTATATACACCTCCTAACTAGACCCTCTATGTGTTCAAGACCAGATCATTAACCCATTGCTTCACCTTGCTACTGTCAAAATGGGTATAAATAGTGGCATAGTATGTTCATTCTTCTCCATCCCCCACTTCCTCCTCTATAACCCTTCATAGTATCATCTCCTTGCTCAATATGAATTATAATGGATCCTAAGAAGTCTCAAGTATAGAAAGGAAGCAAAAGAAACCAAGAAACGAAGGCCCGAGAGTCATTAACATCTAGCCATACGAGCCCGTTGAAAGCCCTCGATTCTGACCCGTTTTCCAAGCTATAAGCTTAAACCATTTTCTATAAGCTATATTCTGCTCTTGTAAACATCTATAATGATCCCATTATGTTTACTTACTAAAATCATAATATAGAAAGCTTTTGAAACTCAAAAACCTAAGTGTTATGTAGCCCTTTTTGATCCCAAAACCGATACACTCCGAAACCCTAAAATTCATGTTTTTACTTAAACTAAGGGGTTAAACTTGTAAACTTTTGTTAAAATTCAATCCTAATAAGCTATTTATAAAATATTACAAAATAAAGTGCTTTGATAAGTCATAAGAGAATTTCGACCTTAAAACCCGAGCGTTTACATTTTGAAACCCAAATTGACCCATTATAACCTTTTAACTTAACGAATCGATAAATTAAAAAACTTATGTTGTGTAATCTTCCATAATTTAGTTATTAAAACTTATCAATGACCTATTGAAATGTTAAATTAACTCTTGCATGCAATTTGGACATGTTTGTGTGAGTATTGATAATCCATTCAAGGGGTATATATCGTAACTTTTAAGAAAACTTAAAACTAAAAAGAAGCAAAAGTAACATTTAAAAATCAAAGGTTATAAAAATAGGGGTCTATTTATGTCACGTTTTTTAAAGAGATAAGGTTTTACTTGGTATATCAACAAAAATTTAGAATGGACCAAAGTCGAAAAAATGCAACCCTAGGGTCTACTTGTCAGTTTTCCCAAACCCCTAGGACAAAAAATGGTAACCTTTTTGAAAAATTGTAAATCATATTCAAAAAAACCAATTTTTTTTTTAAAAAAAAAAACAGACAAACTTAACATAACGCTCCTCGTGCTTAACATTTCCAAATATTGAATAAAATGCTTAAAACTGCTTATGTTCTAATCCTTATATCATTCATCCATCATGTCTTTCAAAATCATGTCCCGGATCATATCAACCACAAATACTAGTGAGCTTCATAATAAGTAAGTTTTCATCATGTGACTTGACGTTCTGTCTGTAGTTTTGGGATTATAATGATATTAACAGTGCCCTAGCTCCACAAAGAGTATGCCTAAATGACTTCTAAACATAAGATGGCCTGAACGGTGTTATGAAAATTATTAATATATCAAAACCAACATCAGCTATCCAAAGAAACAATATATATTACAATCAAACTAAGACTTTTGCCATATTATTAAACCCAGGATTGTCTTGATTGCCGTGTTGAGCCGTTACTTTCATTCCCTATACCTGTAGCAACAATTTACCCCTATAAACTATTCAGGTGAGTTCATAGCCATCGCATTTCAATCATTTTTATAAAACCAGTCCAGGATGAGATACTGCCAAAATCATGAATGCAATATATTTTCTACATGCATAACCAATTTACTAATTGCCTAAGTAATCTCTTTGCCTTTAAAGTCCCATACACATGAACCAGTTAATACCTCTCTGTATAACGACGAAATGATTGTGAATATATATATTTGGTGATGGACCTCCCTGTATGGTGTATCCAGTAACGAAAAACCAATTTGCACATCATTAGAAATCATGGCGGGTATTTTGCAAAGGTGGCCCCGCAAGGGGGCAAATATTATCATAACCTAAGGCATCGATTCATGAGGTAATGGCAATATAAAATATGTTTTTCAATACAGAGGTGTATATCAACGAGAACCCACATATCGCATTTGCATTCAAATTTTAAATTACTTTATAAACCTATTGGATTTCACTCAACCTTTGTGTTGACTTTTTAGCTAGTTTTATCTCAGGTAACTAATGGCACGGAGTGACGAGACACGAAGAAGTGGAAAAACCGCTATCATTCAAAGTTGTATTTATGAGATTTGGAACCTCTCTCTCGATTTATGTAAAAAATCTGATAAATAATGAATGATAACTTTATTTTCAAAAACGACTCTTTTTGATTCGTTTTCTATGATTATGACTGTTGTACCCTTGAAGTAATACCCCAGGTTAGCTTCCGCTGCTATATGTAAAAATGGGGGTGTTACAGATTGTGTGGAGAACAAGAATACATGTGAAGATAAGTGTTGAGATATTTTTATACAAGATATACATGTATTTATTTAGAAGATTACGTTTATGTTTAGAAAAGATTGAAATATCTTAGGAATATATTGTAAGCCGACTAGGACTCCTTGGTCTATAAAAGGAGGCTCTAGGGTATTAGTTGAATACATCTCAATAACATATCTTCACAAATACACATATACAGATCCAGAGATTAAGAGTCTTGTAAGCTTCAAGGTTTTTAACCCTAGTACTAAGATAGAGTACTCGTATTATTATTATTAATAATATTGAAGCATTTTGTTACATCGTGTGTTCATTCATATTCACTGTTTCATTGATATATCTTTTAGATATTAAAGAGTAGATTCCGCATACTTTTTGATATACACACCGAGTTTCTACTATTGTTATTTTGGATTTATTCAAGGTAATATACTCTTTTCCAAGGTAAGGAATCGAACTAGGTTTTGGGATCAACATATTGGTAAGCAGAGCCAATATAGCTCATGATCTATGATCTAACAAGGTTTTTAAAGAAACTTAAAAGAACCTAATTTTTCAAGAAATCGGTGGTGAAAGTTTTATGGGATTTTGAAGAATCAGATGCTATAATAGATGCTTATTAATCGAGTCCATCTCTCCCTGTTTAGGTAAAGCAATACAATTGGTAAGCTTTTGTTACTATATAATTTTTGGTTTCTTTTTTATCCGTTAGCGGCAACTGATCAAAACCAAGACAATTAGGGTTTGTATATTTTTAATCGGATCTGATGTGTGTAATACAATCGGCTAGGTCTGAATTCATTCAACTCTTTTACGGGTTTTTCTTGATAAGCCGTGATGTATAAAGTTGGGGATCGCACTAATGGATAATCTATGGTGGTCATTAATTGGAAGATGAAGGAATGTTACTAGATTATTCTTGATCATTATTTGTGGCTTAAATCAGAAGACATGGAAACCTTCAAGGCAATGATCTAGATCAACCAGGTAATATTAATGGTTACTACGACTAGGGATAGCATTTACTACAGTTGATTTATGTAAACAAGATAATGATGTTAAAGAAAATAATGTTGCTTGGATAAAGTTTACTTCTGCATGTTAGTTAAATTAGAATTAGTTGAGAACTCCATTTAATGCCTAATTAGGGCTCAAGGTAAAACTTAATTGCTGTCCAAGGATGGGTAAAGCTGCCTAATGTACTTTGGTGCTGCCTAGTATGGAAGGAACAGTCGTGTAAGTCAAGAGTTAACTCGGCTAAGGAAAAAAAGCAGTTACAACTGTTATTATATGTTTGGTTAAATACTGCTAGCGTAGAAAATGCATTTACAACTCTTGCAAGTGGTAAGAAGTAGTGTCAGTTACTGACTGCTTTAGGAAAAACGTTTATACTGCTTTCATGTAATTAATACTTCTAATTGAATTTAAATCAGTATAATACTGCTCGGGTATCAATAAAGTTAATATTGTGTCCTATGATAAATACTGTTATGGTTACAGGAAGTTTATTACACGCAAGAAAGCAATTACAACTGCTAGCCCTTGTCCGATAAAAGAAGATAGTACTGCTTGCTTGACAGAAAATCGTACTAAACACAACACAAAAGGTTTATTGGATTTTGGTATTAAAAATGATTCATAAAATATTAAAAGGCTCCGTTTTTAGATTCATTTGATTTAATTTGAATACGAAGAAGGTTTTTATCCTTATTTGAAGATGAAGTGGGATTCTTGGATACGTGTACTTAATATAACTATTAGCCTAGGAGATAAACTAGTTCTTGCTTTCTGTTTTAATGATAAAGACCTATGATTAATCAAGTTTTACTTGATGTAAGGATGTATGATGTATACATCACTAAGGTATTTACTATCACTTAAAGAGATTACGATATTGTGCCAGTGTCTCATATGAAGACAGAGGATTATATCAACAGATCGATGACTACTCAATAAAACTAAGAAGAAGAATATGAGTTCTTATATATTATAATGTGCAAGACATAAGATAAAAGTTTGGGATCATCTACATCAACATCAAATTTTGTTATACTTAAATTTTCTTTATCAATCAACCATCCACCCCTCCACCCGCCAAGCCAGCTACCCCACATGTTAACACAATTGTGATTACAGTGGAAGCAACATGTACCACAGTAAACCCCAAAGTGCAAGCAACAAAACGGAGCCTGGTTTTATACAACAGTAAAGTCATAAATTAACAAACAGCTCTTATATAAGTACATCTACTGTACAAGATCAATTATACATAAGTGCCCGACATGAAGGGTAAATTGTGAAGAAGTGATATAATGACTAGCAAAGAAGTGTATATTGTGATTGAGGTTTTGGTCGAAATCAAAGATGCATCCTATAGTCACCTATATGAAATATGAAAAAAAGAGGGAATGAAGATTTACAAAGAAGATTTCAACTTACAGATCCATGGTAGAATTGCATGGATATCCTTAATGCTTTTCCATAAATATTAGCTTTAGGGTAAGTTCGTGCTTATTCTGGTTTTGTCATTATCAACTAGGGGAAGATTGTTGGGAATTATATTTGAGTTGATAAGACAAAACATATGAAAGATGAAGGACTTAAAAGACAAAGGAGGAATTCTTCAAATGATGATAAGATTTCAGAAGATCTCCTTAAAGAAGGAAACAAGATCAACATTGATGACTTGCTTAAAAGGATAAAGACAAGTTATTAATACTATTAATTGTTGATAGGAAAGAATTAATTAATGCTATTTAATAGTTTCCTAATTGTATTATGATTCCTATGTAAAACCTAATATCTCTAGTATATAAAGAGATACAGGTTATATGTTTTATCCATCTAGAAAAGTGTGTGTACACAAAGTGTTAAAGATGTAGACGTCTATAGAGTTGGTGTAGCCTCAAGGTAATCAAGGCTTTCCTTGATCCCTGTTATAGTTCATTGATGTAACCGTATTATCTTGATCAAATAATATTGGGGTTGTGGTGAATGTTCGGTAAAACCTTGTTACAATATCATTGTTCTTATGTTAATTCCGCTATACATATTTTATGTTCATTGATGTTGTTAATCCTAGACTAATCCTAGATCTTTAAACTCAACATAATATGCATAGTTTTGACATTTAAAGTGTATAGAACTTACCTAGCCATTTTTAATCATTTCAAACAACTTTTGAAAACAATTACATGTTTATATAATATTTTCAATTATTTGACTAGTGTATATGTTTTAACTTACGGTGAATGTTAATGTGAAGTTTCATACCAAAATGTCATTGCAAAAGAGAGAACTTTTCTTACCAAGAAAGTTAAGCTTTCAATTTTAGAATTTGCAATAAATCCTAGGTTTATTTTAATTTAAAGATTTATTAGTTATGATTGTGAGTTAGATCAATGTAAGCAAGTGCTAAGATAAAAAAACACATTTTCTTTTACTTAAATACTAATGTATTAAAATGATCTTTTATCTTGTTTATCTCATGTTAAAGCAAGATAGTATTATGGCATGATTTCGAGATCTTGTTTAAATCTTTGATTATATGAAGGTGTTTAATATTTTATGGTGACACATTTTACCTCTTGAACTAGTGATACAATAATCGTGCAATACGATCATTTTCTATAGATTTTAAAAGCTTACACAGCTCTCAATCCTAAGTGAGTTATTATGTTTAATAAGGTTTACAAGATATTGATGTAACATTTACAAACAAAGTGATCTTTTCCTATATGCAATGCAAGAATAATTTCGCAATCTTAATGCAAGAAATCTAGCATAAGTTCTATTTAGGCATAATCCGGAAAACTAGTTACAGACAAATAATGTACATGACACATGTGTTTAGTATATAATTAGATCAATTACAAATAGCAACAATCACTTAATAATCTATATATGTAAAAAATTAAGACACAAGGAAACACACATAATCATTTAGCATAACACATAAAAGTATTTGTCGTCGTTTTGTGTATTGGATACAACAATGTATACATAGCTTGGTTTTGTTTGAAAATGAATTAGTTTCCTCCCCCATTCGTAACACCCCCAAATAGGGTCGTAGCGGAATAAGGGTCTGAGAGTGTTACTTCATAGATCAATAGCACAAGATATGAGAGAACGACCTTTATATGAGTCGTTTGAAAATGATACATTGGAATTAATAAAATTGTTTGTTACAAAAGCCCAAAGCTTAACTTGTTCATCCTTGAAAATGCAAAGATTTTAATACATAATAAATATATCCCAAATGTAATGCATCCAAATCTTTATGCATTATGACTCCCAAAATGACGACACCCAATGTATCTTTGCCCTTGTACCTTATTGACCTGAGAAAAACATGCTTTAAAAGGTCAACATAATGTTGGTGAATTCACAGGTTTAAGTAATGCATAAAGTAGGACCACAAGATTTCAAAGTGTAAGACATGTAACACATACAATATCTCAAAATGTAATTACGTCTGCGCTAAGCTCATGACACTAAAGCTACAACATGTGTGTATGTGCAAATTAATGCAAAAAATGTGCCCGTGTAGATGTTCAACCCGCAACCTCCAAATCCGACATGGTATACGTTCGTTAGTTTGGGTATTGGGTATAATAGTGGGTATTTGTTCGAGTATAGATATGTACTGGTGCTTCCGTGTATGCTTAAATGTATTTTATTGCGAAACGTAAACGTTTTAAGCAACCCATAAAAATAAAATATGAAAACTTATAAATTATCCTCGTAATAATTATATAACAATTGCTTGACGTAAACTTTTATTTGTTTGATG
>BQNB010065364.1:3266-34967 GCA_026074375.1 Tanacetum coccineum | reverse complement strand
ACAAAGTCTTATAAGGCTCAAAGAGCTTGTCAACAACTCTAGCTTATCAATGATACGCTAGTAAAAGTCATATGAACTTTTCCATTTTAAGCTCATTTTCCAAAAAGTCCATAATCCAATAAGCAAAGGTATTAATCTATTTTTAGAGGTTTAAATAGATTAAGGAGCTTATTAGAGCTCAATTTGGGCTTAGAGACTCAAAGAGCTTAAGATGAGCTTATGAGAGTAGCTTACGAAACAAGTGAACACAAGTATTTGAGATTTTATAAGAGCTTATAGAAAAAAAAGCATATTATGAACAAATAAACTATGGCTTTATTGATTTAAAACTAATTCCATTACTTGAAAATGAGATTACAAAGACTAGAAATTACATGAAATTTGCATAAGCTAAAAAACTATATTAAGCTACTCTAAAAGCTACTACTAGATACGTGTGTGTGTGACAATATGAGGCTATTTATAGCCTTCTTCTGAAGCTTCTAGGTCCTAATTCAGTTACGCGCTCCCAATCATCTTAGCCTTTCATTCCCTTCAATCATTGGATCATAAATTTAGGCTGTTGGATTAGATTGAAGGGCACACAGATTGCTAGCGTGGCAATCTGTGATGTGACAAGCTGTGCTTCTTTCGTGAGTAGATGTAATGTAATTAACCTATTTCCCTTGTGTTTGTTTGCTAAACCGTGATCTTGCCTTGTGGGTTTTGACCAATAAGCACCTCTGATGACGTTTTACTAAGCCACGTAGGATCTAATCACTTGAATTGTATTGCCACGCCCTTAATTTGGATTTACCCCATGATTTGAGCTCGTGGTTAAATGTAGGGGTCGATGAATAGTAAAACAGTTTTACCCACCTTTTTATCTTATAAACAAAAGGGGTGGGTATTTGACATGGCTTATAGGGGGTTGACTTGGGCTAAGGTATGGGCTTGGTTTTATTTTTAAGGGATTGGGCTCGTGTTGTTTTGGGTTAAGATAAGAAGAAAACGCCCGTTATCTCATATGTAATAAAAGATAACGGTCGTTAGGGTTTTGGGCCATTTGTGTAATTTAGATTATAATGAGGGACTGACTTGGGATTTTTAGGTTTTGTCTTTTTGTGATTTGACCATTTGACTTTAACATTGTTGACCAATGGTTGACTGAGGGTTGACATTTGACCTTTCTGCTGTCAATCTTGCCGGTTCTTTGTGTGCTCTTCCGTTCCCGTGTCCGTGTTTGTCCGGTTTTGACCATTTTCTTGAGATTTTTGCAATATCCGTACCTACACAATCACAAAGACAAAACAAGCAATATTCAAGCATTTAAAGCACAATTTTATCTTTTTAGGGCCTATTTTGATATAAAACGGGTATGTGTTTTCCCACATATCAATTACCATTATTTATTTTTAAAGTTTTACGCGTTCGTTTTTAATTATTATCCTATAGTTAAATCGCGTAAACTAAAAATCAACGTTTAACGTAAACGGACACCAAAAAAGTTAAAGTTTAAGACAACAAGTGTTATATAATTATTATGAGAATAATTATTAACTTTTTATATTTTATTTTTTTATTGGTTACGTAAAACGTTTACGTTTCGCAATAAAATGCATTTAGGCATACCCGGAAATACCTATACCTATCTATACTCAAACAAATACCCACTATATTACCCAATACTCAAAATAAATTCATTTTCTCACTTCTTAACCACTTAGGGCCGGATACATAAGCATACACACTAGATTAATTCAAAACTCACTAGTACTTTTCTTAAACTAACTAGCAAAGTACCTTACAATGGCACATGTTTCTAAAGATTGTCTAATCTTTGTACCTTTCCTCCAATGAGAGCCGACCATAGTACATGGGAAGGAGGAGAGCTCTTTCTCTTATACCCTAAACCACTACATCCCATGGTTTACTTTAAGGTTGTATTGATCATTCCTAGTTGCTATAAATAGAAAGTCATAGGATATCTAGCACACACTCTCTCACATTGCAAGAAAAATCTTCATTCTCTCTTGTTTCTAAGCCATAACCTACGACTCGTTTTCCATCACTAGGGTTTTCATATAAATTTTATTCTACAAGTATTCCAAGTGATTAAGCATTGATACTAAGTATATCTATGGTGATACAAGTGTATTGGAAGCTTGGGTTTTGGATTAACAAGGGTTGTAAGCAAAAAGAAAATTAGGGTGTTCTAGTTGAGGAATTCGAATTAGGGTTTTGGTTGTTGGGTTTGATCTTGTTCTACACTCATCATCTCTCTAATATAAGGTTATCTAAACCCTAATCTTTTCAATACCTTCATTTCATGTATTATATAATTATGTGTAGATAAATCATCACTTAAAAAACTTTACAAGTTTATAAAATGGATTTTTATGGCTTAACAAGGTTTGAACTATATATGTACATATGGTTATGAGGTTAAAACTTATGTTACAATAATGAAACACTCATTACACAAGTATTACTTAGTTTATAAAAGTGTATATAAATTAATTATGATTTATTTATTTAGATTATAAATGAGAAGACTTGTAATTCTTAGACAAATTATTGAACTCATGTGTTAGAGGACTATAAATATATACAAGATAGTATATTACACATATTAGAGGACTTGTAACAAGTAGTTGATATTAATAAGTGTGAAAAACTAATTTTATAAAAGGTTTACAACAACATCAAAACTACCTGTTTAAATTCGAACTCCAACAGTAAGGTTTTATATTTTTAGAAAATAGTACATCTCATCACGATTCTAAGCATATAAAGAACTTGAAAATCTAAATTATAACGAACGAGATATGGTATTTACAAGATTATGAGTAAAAAGTGTTTTTATAAAAGCATTTTTATAAAAACTATAAAAATTCAAACCTGAGCATAATACCTTATATTTTTCTTAAAAAGTACATATTTTTTTAATTCTAAAAATATAAGAAACTTGAAGAAACAATGGATAATGAATTAGTTATGGATTTTACATGTTTTAAGTGATTAATTATGTAAAAGTAACTTTATAAAAGTATTTTTATAAAAACTATAAGGATTTCAAATCTGATAAAATGTGAACTTATGTTTAGATAAAGCACAACTTACAAGGATTCCAAGACTATAAGGTACATTAAAAACGGATTAAAAATGAAGAAGATACACTAATTACAAGTTTACGATAAAAAGTATTTTTATAAACTTTCACTTACTGTTACTGTTCATAACAGTACCTAACCATATAATAAATATAAAATTTTGATTATATTTTTCAAATATGAATCCACACATACAAAGAATGTTAAAAACGGGATTAAAACAAGAAAGATATGACGTTTTTACTAAAAGTGATATTTATAATGAAATTATTTATAAATATTATTTTCACAAACAATTAAATTATTTATATAATGAAATTATATAAATAATACATCAAGTGTTTTTGTCAAATAACAAATTGTTGGACTTGTATATCATCTTTACAATTGCAAATAAATGGACATTTATTTTACAAGTACAAATTAAGATGTTTAATTTTTTTAATTAAACAAACACTTTTAGGTGGTGATGTAACTATATAGAATTATATGTGGTATTAGTTATTCAAAGTACTTAGTACTCATACGACCTATACTTAATTAGGTTGCATTCGGTCTTATCTGTGACGTTTCCATTCTCTCTTGGAATCATAATACTCAGTTTATTCACTAAGGTTAGTCATAGCCCATGTTTTACTATATCAATGATTTCATAACTTTTGGGGTGAGAACCATGCATTGTTTTACAATTGGACGTAATAGTGTACATTTTTATCATGATTACGTGTTTTCCTAAGTAGCGAGTAACCTTTGAGGCCATATCATGAAACTGTCAATTAACTTTGTGTGAGCGCGAATGTTATAAATAGATCTATTTGGGGATGACATCCCCATCCGGTGAGTAGCTCTCAAACTCAAATTGGTTTCACGGAGTGCACCAACGATGTATACCATGTCGGATTTGGATGTTTAGGGTTAAACATCATCACGGGGCAAGAGGCAATATTTATATTGCATTCATACATGTCGACTCAGTGTCTCGAAACTTAGGAAAACGTACGGATACATTTTTGAGAATTGGGTGTACAAGTTTGCATAATCACTACAGGGGAAATCTTTGTCCTACATTATATTTTACATAACCTAAGAATTCCACGCAAGACAATAATTTTTCTGTTGACGTTTTAAAGCATGTCCTTCTCAGGTCAATAGGCATGAGGTGCTAAAGGATACATTGGGATCTCCTTTTGGGTGTCATGCATAAAAGATTTGGAGTCATTACATCTAGGGATATTTGTTTTGATCTAAAATACTTGTTATTAAATGTTGAACAATTTAAGCCGTTGTGCTTTATATCAAACAATTTCAATAAATCTAATGTATCGTATTTTTAAATGACTCTTTTAGAGGTCGTTCTTATATCTTGTGCCATTGATCTATGAAGTAACGCTCCCGGACTCATTATTCCGCTGCGACCCAATTTGGGGGTGTTACGTTATGCTTTATTCGCAATTGTTATCTACACTTTTTGTCATTCTTTGTTTATCTATCTCATGGCTATATTCTGTGTTGATCTATCTTTATTTTTTTCTTTCTCTTTGAAACCTCTCGTATGAATATAAGCAACATCATGACCACATATTTTCTTTTAAGACTTGCAACACTTTGAAAATATATAGAGTTTCAGTACGGGTTGATCAATAAAGGGAATAAGCTAGTCAAGCAAGGACCATTTAATTTTGATTTTAATAAGTATTTTAGGTTGGGTTTAGTGAGTTTTACGTTTGAGGGTTGCTTCTAGTGATACCCGTTGTGCTCTTTTTTATACTTACTCCTTACTTGTAAAGGTGAGTTCACGACCCCCTCTTTTTAAATATTTTACATGTTTTGGGGTGGAATGCATGAGTTATATTTTATGAACTATTTTACCACTATTATACATGTTATGTTGGGAAATATATTTTTAGTTGATAAGACTAAACAATAAATGAAAAGGAAACAAGAAGGACTTAAATGACAATTCAAGAATTCTACAAGCTGGTGGAGGATATTCTACAAAAGATAAAAGATATGATTCTTGAAGATAAAGATGAAGTTTATTAAAGAATTAAAAGATTTAGTTTCCTTATATAATTATATTTTTCCTTGTAAATCTAGATGGACTCTACTATATAAAGAAATCCCTAGATATAGTTTTTGTGTGTCAAGATGTAAACATCTAGTAAAGGTGTGTATGTGTTCTAGGCGTCAAGTCCTCTAAGTGGACGCCTAGGTTTAGTTGGTTTAGCCTCAAGGATCTTTGATTCCTTGTTATAGTTTAGATAACACGTTCTACGATTGATCACGTAGAATTGAGGCTTGTAGTAGTCATTGTATAAAGATGATAATGAAACCTTATTAGGCAATAATAAAGAATGTTCTTAATGTTTATTCCGCTGTGCATTCTATTGTTCTTTGTTATTGTTCATCCTAGATAAAGATCTAAAGAATCCGAGCTTAAACGATCGTATGGTTTCCACAAGTGGTATCAGAGCTTTCCTTTGAGAAACTTTGATCTAGAAGACATGAAATTTGAATCTACAAATAGTAATACTACTGATAAGCTACCCATACTCAAACTGGGTGAGTATGAGATGTGGGTGATAAGAATTAAGCAGTACTTTCAGATCCAAGACTATGCTCTATGGGAGGTCATAAAGAATGGTAACTCATGGGTGTCTGTACCACAAACAGCACAAGAGAATGGTACTTCAGTTACAAAAATGTCTATACCTGTAAATGCTAAAGAAAAGACAAATAAGAAGAATGATGTGAATGCCAGAAGCTTGCTACTCATGGCTCTTCCCAATGAACATCAACTTACATTCAGTCAGTACCCTGATGCTAAAACAATGTTTGCTGCCATTGAAACATGATTTGGAGGTAATGAAGCTACTAAGAAAACATAGAAGACACTTTTGAGGCAACAGTATGAAAATTTCAGTGCATCAAGTGCAGAGTCTCTTGACTCTATCTTTAACAGGCTTCAAAAGATTGTCAGTAGGCTTGCAATTTTAGGTGTGGTCATTGCTCAAGAAGACTTAAATTCAAAAATTTTAAGCAGCTTGCCCCCTGAGTGGAACACTCATGTTGTTGTCTGGATGAATAAGCCTGAAATTGAAACAATGAGCATTGATGACTTGTACAACAACTTCAAAATTGTTGAACAAAAGGTAAAGAAATCTGTTGGTGCAAGTAGTGGTGCTCAAAACTTGGCCTTTATGACTGCTCCAAGCACTAGCAGTACTAATGATGCTAACACTGCTAGTCCTCAAGTTAGTACTGCTAGCTTCAGTGATAATGTTATGTATGCTTTCATGGTTGAGAATCCCAATGGTTCTAATCTTCTACATCAAGACTTAGAGCAAATTCATGAAGATGATCTGGAAGCAATGGATTTGAAGAGACAACTCTCTCTGCTAAGTATGAGAGCAAAGAGGTACTATCAGAGGACATGCAAGAAAATTTTCATTAATGCTAATGATACTGCTGGGTATGATAAATCCAAGGTAGAGTGTTTCAATTGTCATAAGATGTGACACTTTGCCAGGGAGTGTAGAGCACCAAGAAGCAAGGAAGGTCAGTTCAGAAATCAAGACAACACCAGGAAGCAAGGAAACAATAAAGACACATCTTCAAAGGCAATGTTGGCTATAAATGGTGTAGGTTTTGATTAGAGTGACATGGCAGAAGAACAAGTTCAGATAAACATGGCTCTATTAGCGTTTTCAGACTCTGAGGTATACAATGATAAAACTTGCTCTAAAACTTGTCTGAAAAACTATGAAACTCTTAAGAAACAGTGTGATGATTTGATTGTTAAGCTTAGTCAAACTGAATTTACAACAGCTACTTATAAAAGAGGTTTATTAACAGTAGAAGAACAACTTATCACATATAGAAAAAATGAGGTTCTTTTTAGTAAAGAAGTTGCAGTTCTTAAAAGAGAAGTAGCTTGCAAAGACTATGAAATAAATGTGCTTAAAAGTGAGTTTGAAAAAGTTAAGCAAGAAAAAGAGGGTATTGAATTTAAAATTGAGAAATTTGATAAAGCCTCAAAAGACCTAGACAAGTTGTTAGAGAGTCAGATAACTGAAAAAAATAAAAAGGGTTTGGGGTATAGTGTTGTTCCTCCACCTCATCCTTTAATCTATAATAGACCTAAAAAGCTTGATTTGTATTATTCTGGTCATGATGAATTCAAAGAGCCTGAATTCAAAGGGTATGGTTCTCAGGATAGTAAGAAAGAGTCAAATGTTGTTTGTGATAAGAAATCAGATGATTCTAAGGAAAATTCTGATAACTCTTTGGTAAAAGAACAAGTATCAAAAGATACAAGTAGCTTTGTTGAGTCTTCACTTAATGTTGATAAAGAAACTGTTTTTCCTGTTGATAAAAAGGTAGAGTCTGTCAAACCTAAAAATCATGAAAACCCAGTTAAAAAGTCAGTTAGGTATGCAGAGATGTATAGATCACAAACTCTTAAGAGGAATCAAAGGAATTGGAATGGGCAGAAGTTCAATCAACTAGGACGTGATTTTGTGATGTATAAAAAAGCTTGCTTTATTTGTGGGAGTTTTAATCATGTACAGGCTCAGTGCAAATACCATCAAAGGGAAAGGATGGTATATGGGAATAATTATAACAGGGTGAACTACAACTATACTACCAAAAGAACTCACCCTAATGCTCAAAGGAACATGGTTCCAAGAGCAGTTTTAATGAAAACTGGCCTAAAACCTTTTAATACTACCAAGACAGTTAATACTGCTCATCCCAAATCTACAGTTTTTAGTGCTAAACCAATGTCATATTTTCCAAAAACAGCACAATCAACTGTAAGGAGACCCTTTCAATCTAAAACAGCATTATCTAACAAAAGGTTTACACATAAAGTTAATACTGCCAAGGCACAAGCAGTTAATACTGCTAGGCCAAAAATAGTTAAAACTGCTAGGCCAAATTCTGCAGTTGTTAATGCTGTTAGGGTTAATCAGGAAAATGTTGTAAAGGCCTCAGCATGTTGGGTTTGAAGACCTACCAAACCTAATAGTGCATCAATTACCTTGAAGAAACATAATTACATTGATGCACGAGGCAGATCCAAGTCAGTGATAACTTGGGTCGCCAAAGGAATCTAATTTCCTTATTTTTATGTGTAGGGCAAGCCACAACAAGATGATACAGGATTTGTTGACAGTGGATGCTCAAGGCACATGACTGGGAACATAACTTATCTCTCAGATTTCAAAGAATTTTATGGAGTTTATGTTACATTTGGAGGAGGAGCTCATGGTGGTAGAATTTCTAGTAAAGGAACACTTAAAATTGATAGTCTTGATTTTGAAGATGTATACTTTGTTAATGAGTTAAAATTCAATCTTTTTAGTGTCTCACAGATGTGTGACAAAAAGAACTATGTCCTTTCTACTGACACTGAATGTCTTGTCTTATCTCCTAATTTTAAGTTGCCTGATGAAAGTCAGATACTTCTTTCTAGGATTACAAGTACAACAGAAAGAAGATGGAATATTTATCAGTCAGGATAAATATGTAGCTGAGATCTTGAAGAAATTCAACTATACAGATGTGAAATCTGCTTCTACTCCTGTTGATTTGGAAAAGCCTTTAGTCAAAGATGGAGATGCTGATGATGTTGATGTACATCTCTATAGATCTATGATTGGGTCTTTGATGTATCTCACAACATCTAGGCCAGATATTATGTTTGCAGCATGTGCATGTGCCAGATTTAAGGTTACTCTAAAGACATCACATCTCTTAGCTGTAAAGAGAAATTTTAGATATTTGAAAGGCAAACCAACATTAAGCCTTTGGTATTCTAGGGATTCACCATTTTAACTAGTTGCTTATACTGATAGTGACTATGCTGGAGCAACTCAAGATAGGAAGTCTACAACTAGAGATTGTCAGATTTTGGGAAACAGGTTGATATCATGGCAGTGTAAGAAGCAAACTGTGGTTGCCACTTCTACAACTGAAGCTGAATATTTAGCTGCTGCTAGTTGATGTGGACAAGTACTCTGGATTGAAAACCAATTGCTGGATTATGGGTACAATTTCATGAATATTGTCATTAATATTGACAATAACAGTACTATCTGCATTATTGAAAATCCTGTTCAACATTCTAAAACAAAACATATAGAGATTAGGCATCATTTTATAAGAGATTGCAATGCTAAAAAGTTAATACAAATGGTTAAAATTCATACTGATTATAATGTTGCAGATCTTCTTACAAAAGGTTTTGATGCTGGAAGGTTTCAGTACTTGGTCTCAAGTATTGGAATGCTTAATCCTTAATGTCTACATCTCTTTATGTTTTTGTAAAAGTTTTGTAAAGGATTAGTACTGTTAGTCTTGTCAATTAGTACTGCTAAGTATAATTAGTACTGCTAGTTATACTTAAGACTGCTTGTTAAAACTGTTAGTCATACTTAATGCTGTCAAGAAGAAAATACTTTGGATTTTGTATTTTTGGCTATGGACTAACATCTGCAGGTAAAGCATATTGAATACCTGATGTTGAATGCTTCACCTTTGAAGTAATGTTTGAGAGGAAGTTAATGTTCTTGGATCACAGTTTTTAACTTTTATTCATGGGTTATGCATAAATATGGATCCTCATGAATTCTCACATGTCTATCTAGTCTTTTCTAGTGTGCTTGTGATGAATAGAGACATGTTGTTGTATAATTATTAAAAACAAAGTTAATACTGTTAGACTTCTGTTAATATTGCTAGGCAGAAAATTACTACTGCCAGGCAAAAGTTAATGCTGTTGAGATGACATAAGAGCCAAAGTTACAACTGTTGAGTAAATTATTATCTCTTGAAGCATTATTTGAGGGGAGGCTACTTATTTATACAACCAAAAGCATAGATGGAAGGATATGTTATATCAAAAGTATGTTAAAAAGAATCAAAAACATCTAGGCATGTCAAAAGAGGTCGGGACACCAAGATACCTCAGTCTAGTGGCCCCCCTGAAAAAGGTTGGTGATGAGGCTGTCCATAAGGAGTTGGGTGACAGAATGGAAAAGGCTGCCACTACTGCTTCTAGCTTAGAAGCAGAGCAGGACAGTGGTAACATCAAATAAGACCCAATCCATGGCAACATTTAATGGATCAACTCCTTAGGGAATTGGTTCAGGTAATGGTCCCAGGTGCCAAGATATCATATTGGGGGATGTGGATGCTCAAACTAGGTTTGAGATTACATCTAAACAGTTCAATGATCCACCTCTCTCAAGAGGTTACACACTTGGAAGTGGGGAGGACAGTATGAAACAATTAGAATTGATGGAACTTTATACACAACTGTCATATAAAAACAGAAAGAGTGTTTTGGTGAGCCAAAAGAAATGAGAGATTAAGTGAGCTTAAAAATAAAAAGAGAGATGTGTGCATAAAAACATAAATAAGTGATTTTGTGAGCAAAAAGAAATGAGAGATAATGCGAGCATAAAAACAGGAAGAGAGATTGTGAGAATCAAATTTGATGATGAAAATTGCTTTTTGGAATGAAGTTTAGGTGATTACTAGTGTATTATTATTAATGCTGCTCAGATTCAACTTTATGCTACTAAGCTTAAGTTAATGCTGTTAGGCTTAAATTAGTGCTGCCCGTATTTGTTTATGCTGCTAAGCATACAGTTTCTACTGCTGGAATACATTAATGATGCTAAGCTTATGTTGATGCTTTTGGGTTCAGTTAATGCTGTTAGGCATATGTTAATGTTGCCAGTTCAAGTTCCTGCTGCCGAGGGTGATTTTATAAATACTTTGATTCAGGGTTTTATTTAATTCTTTATTTGATTTCAATCATTCAAACACTCTCTAACCATAAACCCTAACTCAAGTTTCATCTTTGATCATTAAAATCATCATTATGTCAAGCCCTAAGTTTGCTGAAATGCACAATGTGGTCGCATTCTTGGAAAAACCTGTAGAAAGTGATAGGTTTGCAGAGATTATTGATTTCCTGAAAGCAAGTTCTGTTCATTATGCTTTAATAGTCAATCCAAGCATCTACACATCTTGTATTGAATAATTTTAGGCAACAACAGAAGTACGGACGGTTAACAGAGTGCGTCAGTTACAAGCCCTAGTTGATAAAAAGAGGGTTATCATCACGGATTCAAGCATTCGCAGTGATCTTCACTTGGAAGATTAGGAGGTACTGATTGTTTGCCAACTGCTACTATATTTGAAGAACTGGCATGTATGGGGTATGAAAAGCCTTCTCAAAAGCTTACTTTTCTCCACAGTGGAAGTATTTCATTCACACTATTACTCAATGCCTTAGTGCTAAATCCACTGCATGGAATGAGTTCAGTTGTTCAATGGCTTCTTTAATCATATGATTGGCAACAAATCAAAAGTTTAATCTGTCTAAGTACATTTTTGATGCTATGGTG
Source organism: Tanacetum coccineum (assembly GCA_026074375.1). Lineage (NCBI taxonomy): Eukaryota > Viridiplantae > Streptophyta > Magnoliopsida > Asterales > Asteraceae > Tanacetum > Tanacetum coccineum. Next base: position 23,452 of record BQNB010065364.1, on the reverse strand, counting down.
AAACACTTAGATGGAGGGGTCCAAATCCTTGATGTATCCACGTTTCTACAAGTTATCCCATAATCAACAACTGGAGATATTGTCAAATCCATAAGAAGATTTTTGTTATCCCTTTCACACAAAAAAGTTTTTGCTTAAATGAATGAAAGCTAGAAAGGATTTTCTAGGAGAATAATACCCTTATTTGATCTCATGAATAGTTTCAGCTTCTGAAGAGTGGTGAGGATTCAGATCAACTAACTAATTCCATCAATACCAATCTTGATCAACCATCTACATCCTTTAAACCCAAGAAGAAACAACCATCTAAGAAGACTCCAAGACAGGAGGCAGAGGTTTCTCAGGATGAGACAGAGCATAAAGAAAGTATACCCACACCTTTTAATGATCCACAACCTAGTGGTAAGGATAGCATGCAACTAACTGATTTGATGGTTTTATGTACCAAATTGCAAACACATGTTCTTGATTTAGAAAAAGCAAAGGATGCTCAAGCAATGGAGATTGCTGCTTTGAAGAAGAGGATCCAGAGGTTGGAAGGAAGAAAATGTCAAGACCTACAGGTTTGAAGAGACTCAAGAAAGTTGGTTTGTTTAGGAGATTGAGGTCTACTGAAGAACAGGATAGTTTTTGGGTCTCTGAAGATGTATCCAAACAGGGGAGGAGTATTGCAGATCTTGATAAGGATGATGATGTAACTTTAGTTGATGAAACTCAAGAAAGACAGGATGATGAATTGGTGTTTGATACTGGAGTTTTGGATGCTGATGAGATGCTTGTAGAAGCAAAAGTGATGAAAAGTGAACAGATAACTAAGCTTGATGATTAGTACTATTGGTGAAGCATGTTACACTGCTATTGGTTGAAGAAAAGTGTTGCTTCCTCCAACAATTGAGGAAATCACGTTAGCTCAAAACACTTATCAGATTAAAGCAGCTAATCCTAAAGTTGTACTACTGCTGCTACATATAACCAACAACGACAAAGGGAAAGCAATCATGATTGAGCCTGAAATTCCTCTAAAAAGAAAAGATCAAGTTGCTCTTGATGAAGATTTGGCAAGAAATCTTTAAGCTTAGTTGGAGGCTGAACTTATAGAAGAAGAAAAGATTACAAGGAAACAAGAAGAAGAAGCCAACATAGCTTTGATTGAGTCATGGGATAATACACAAGCTAATACACAAGCTATGATGGAGGCAGATTTTGAGTTAGCTCAGAAGCTACAAACAAAAGAACAAGGAGAGATAACTATTGAAGAAAGATCAAGATTGTTTGCAGAACTTATGAACAAAAGAAAGAAACACTTTGCAATGCTTAAAGCTGAGGAGAAGAGAAGAAAGCTACCAACTAAAGCTCAAAAGAGGAATCAAATGTCTACCTATCTTAAAAACATGTGTGGATACAAGCATAATCAGTTGAAGAGCAAGATTTATGAAGAAATTCAGAAGATGTTTGATAATGAAATGAGGAGAGTAAATACTTTTATACCTATAGATTCTGAGGTAGTTAAAAGTAAGAAGGGAACAGAAGAAAGTTCTAAAGGTACAGAGGATGAACTAGAATCTAACAAGTTAAATAAGGTAGAAAGTAGTAAGGAGAAAGCTAAAGGCAGCAGAAAGAAGATCCTTGGTAGGAAAAGAGCAGAGAAAGAGCAACAACAAGAATCTCCTAAGAGACAAAAACTAGAAGATGATAAAGAATCTGATGAGCATGAAGAAGTGGAAGCAGATGATACAGCTGAATTGAAAAATCATTTGGTGATTAAAAAGGATGATGATATAGCAATTCATGCTATACCACTTGCTACCAAACCACCTGTGATTGTTGATTACAAGCTTCATAAAGAAGGAGTAATGGTACATTATCAGTTGATAAGAGTAGATGGAAGCTCCAAGAGATATTCTTCAATGATTAGACTGCTTCAGGGCATTGATAGAAAAGATTTGTAGACTCTTTGGAAGCTAGTCAAAACAAAGCATGGTGATGTAAGGCCTGAAGATGAACATGAAAAAGTGATGTGGGGAGATTTTAAAGTCATGTTTGAACCAGACATTAGAAGTAAAGTATGGAGAGATCTACATGGTTATACAGTGACTGTTTGGAAATTGTATGATTCATGTGGAGTGCACTTTGTCAGGTTTGGAAATGTGCACATCTTCATGTTAGTTGAAAAGAGATACCCCCTCACACCAATAACAATCACCAATATACTAAACAAGAAACTTCAAACTGATCATTTTAATGAGATGTGCTACAACTGCTCAAGCTTATGGTAAAGCAGCAAAAGGGTCAATAAAAGGTTTGAATGCATCTACCTGAGTTTGATGAAGACTTTTAAAGAAGAAACTTGAAGATTCAGAAGATGAACATCAAGTTTAGGGGAGGATTGTTGGGACTTAAAAGAATTCAAGGATTCTTATAAGTTACTACAGCTCAAGTACATAATAGAAATTATGCTAAGTAGTTAGTACTGGTAGTATAATGTTACCACTGCTAGTTACTACTGTTAGTATAATTTAGTACTGATAGCATAAAGTTACTGCTGTTAGTAGAAGTTAAGACTGCTCAGTGTTGAAGACTAAAATATAAGCTAAGTAGTTAGTGCTGCTAGTAGTAAATGTTAAGAGTGCTAGTACAAGTTACTACTGTAAGTATATATTAGTACCGCTAGTACTAATGTTACTACTGCTTATGTTTATTAGTGTTGTTGGTGAAAAGATTACAACTGCTTGAAGACTTTCTACTGTTAAGAGGATAAAGATGAATTAAAGAGATAAAGAATGTTTGGAGAACAAGAATATTTGTGAAGATAAGTATTGAGATATTTATGTACAAGATATACATAATGTATTTATTTAAGTGATTACGTTTTTGTTTAGAAAAGATTATGATATCTTAGGAATGTATTGTAAGCCGACTAGGACTCCTTAGTCTATAAAAGGAGGCTCTAGGGCATTAGTTGAGATATTAGTTTTTGCATATAAGTTTTCATAGTTATCAAGTCGATTTAGAAAAGCTTCAAGGTTGTAAACCCAGTACTAGTAAAGAGTACTCGTATTATTGATCTAATAATATTAGAGCGTTAGGTTATATCTTTGTTTATTCAAGATTACTGTTTTATTCATAATACTTCTAGGTGTTAAGGTGTAGATTCTGCATACACTTTAGTATACATACAAAGTTTCTACAACAAGTTATTTTGGATTTATCTAAGGTAATTTAACCTTAGACAACCTAAGGAATTGATCAAGGATTGGGATCAACAATTAGTTTATTTAAGTTTTTAGAAGATGTTTCAAACTGTTCTAGTTTAGCTTTCAAATCTTCTTTTTCTTTTAAAGTTTGTTCTAACTGATTTGTAACTCTAGTGACAGCATTACCTTTATCTTTTACTTCAAATTCTAAGACTGCAATCTTTTCTTCATAGACAACTTCATTTTTCTAATGAACAACTAACTTTGCCTCTACAGATTCTAGGCCTAACTGATAAGCTACAATTTCTAGATTAGCCTTGCTAAGAGTTTGTCGCTGTTCATCAAACTATTTTTGAAGTTTTTCATATGTTTTTACATGGTTTTTAGAACAAGATTGTACCTCTGTGTCAGGCCCTGAGGAGTTTGAAGTGTAGGCCATGAGAGCAAACTCAGTTGGTTCTTCTTGAGCTATATAACTCCAGTCATATCCCAGTCCATCTTGGACAATCTAAGCATTATACTGAATAACACATGCATCAGAGGTCTCCACTGGTACAGTCTTTTTGGTGTTTTTCCTGCTCTTATACCTTTCATCTCCATTCATGTTCCTTTGATTTCTTGTTACTCTACATTCCCTAGCAAAATGGGGGCACTATCTATGACATTAAAGCATTCACCCTTATTTTTTATCAAAACCTACAAGTTCATTACCATTAAGATTAACTTTCTTTCAGTCCTTCTTATAAAAATCGCTTAAACCCTGATAGAAAGCAACAGCCACCTGTCATTTAAGGTCTATTTCTTCCAAATCATCATGATCAATCTGCTCTAAGTCTTCATCATCCAGTTGTGGACTAATTGACTGATTAGCAAAGAATGAGAACATTAGATCATCAGTATATGTTGATGAAGAAGCTTGTCCTTGGGAATTATGGCCTGATGCAGTAGAAACAACATTAGCAGTATTAACTTCATTAATACTGATAGTGTCTTCTACAGAGAGAAAGGCCACATTATGAGAGTTTGAAGATGATCTAAATGAAATTTTGATGTCAGCTTCAAACACTTTGAGGTTATTGTACAAATCATCTATATCCAAATCATCTATACCAGTTTTGTTCCTCATTATTAAAGCAACATTATTCCATGATGAAGGTAGAGCTCTTAAGAATTTCTGATTTGCATCTTCATTAGAGACAGCTGCACCATGAACTTCTAGTAGGCTGATAAGTTTTTGAAACCTATCATATGCTTTATCTAGGCCTTTTGTGTCAGATACATAAAAGTTTTCAAAATGTTGCTTCAAGACATTCTTTTGCATCTTCTTAGATTCAACATTACCACCAAATCTACTCTTGATAGCAGCCCACAGAGTTTTTGCATCCTGTATACCATGAAACCTCAGTTAATATTCATCAAGAATAGCCAAAAGCAAAATACTTTTAGCTTTTATTTCTCTTTGTCTTTGTAATAGTGCTTGAGCAGTCTTTGGAGGTACTTCAGTTTCAACACCATTTTCATCTTTTGTTGTTTGCACAGGTTCATCACCATTCATGATTACTTGCCATAATGCATAATCAGTGTTTGTGAGGTACTGCTCCATCCTCATGCTCCAAAAGGTGTATTCACCTTTCTTGAGGATAGGTAGTTTTACAGAAGACACCACATGAGGAGATTCTACTGGTGCCATTTGAGCTGCAGATTCTTCACTAGACATCTTGTATTGTAGGTAGAGTTTTAGATCTGGTTGAGTTCTTCTTATTCAGAGTTTCTTTACAAGCTCTGATACCACTTGTGAGTCCCAATGAATAGATATTCTTAGCTTGTTTAGGCTTAGTTAACTTGAATAGATTCAAACTAACTATATGAGAAACAATGATTATAAATACTACAAGTTATGTGGAATCTAACTTGTAATACTAAGAAGAACAATGTATACTAAACTTTGAATATATATTGATTGCAAGTATTCTGCCTAGGTTATAGAATAACTAACTATGAAAACTTGATATGAAAACTGATATCTCTAACTATGCCGTAGGGTTCCTTTTATACACCAAGGAAAACCCTAATAGGCTTACAAAACGCGTTAAGTGATCATGCATATCTATTCCTAATATAACTCATGCATATCACTTAAGCAGTACTAACTATATAACTAACAGTACAAACTATATACTGGCAGTACTAACAATGTACTGGCAGTACTAACTAACTACAACTAGCAGTACTAAGTGTAGAAGCTCTGAATCCCAACATTAGGCATAGTGCACTGCCTTGCCATGTGCCCTTTACCTTGACAGTTATAACACTTAACAACCCTTGCAAATCCTACAACATTATTTCCCCTAGAGCTTGTAGCATTTCCCTTTGTTCCTGTACCAGTGAAACTATAACCTTGTCTTCCTTAAACTTGTTGTACAGTAACCCTGCCATCTTGAATGGTAGCTTGGTTTCTTGGATTTGAAGATGTTCTGAGTTGATTGTTGGTGGGAGGAAAACGTGATGCCATCACAGTTGACATAAATGCCATTGCTTTGTTTAGACAAGCAATTGGATCATCTCCTGGTAGCAATGATGGAACAGCAAGTCCTGACTTTAATTGAGGAAACTCATATTATTGTTGTTATGAAAATAGAGGGTTGTAATATGCATTTTGAGGAACTGATGTTGGTGTATGATTGAATTGGGTCTGAAATCCTTGTTGGTATGGTGGTGGATGAGTTAGTTCTTCATAAGTGGATGAGTATGATTGAGAAGAATGACTTGTTTGAGGAAGTGATGATAGCTGTTGTGGATACTGAGCAGAATTTGACTGAGTTTGATGGTTAGCGACCAATGCAAGAGGATCTAGATATCTTTCACACAACATTCGAACTTCATTTGCATGTCCCACATGTTGGATAACATATGCATACAACTAATCATAGTTGGTGTTATACATATTATTGGCTAACTTAACATCGGTTACAAACTTGCTCCATTATGGTTGAAGAGCGTTCAAAAACTTTGTATTCACTTGAACTTACTGCATGGTCAGGCCAAGTGTGTGAATATCATTTATCAGTTGAGCGAAGTGCAAGTAGTACTCATGAAGTGATTCACCTTTGACGGAAGTAAACTTGTCAAATTCATTGTACAGTTTACATTCACGTTCTTGATATGACAGTTCAGTGCCTTTCATAAGTAACTTTACTCTTTCCCAGATATCTTTAGCCAACTGACAATGGTTGATAAGGGCATACTCATCTGGTGGGAGACTTTGAAGAACAATAGTTGTTGCTTGAACATCGCAGTCATCTTGAAGCTTTTCTTGTTCAGTGAGTTCTACATATTTCTTGTTTCGAACTTGACCATTTTCTTTAACAGTTGGATAAACAAGAGGTCCATTCTTAATAGATTCAAGCATCATTCTACCGTTCTTCTTTCTTTTGATGTAGAGAAACATATGACTCTCCCATGAGTTATACATTGTTTTGTTAAGCATAGGAGGACGGTTCTCAGCACCGCCAACTATCATGTATTCAGCTAAGGTTGTCGTTTTGAATTGATTGTTTAAATATGAAGAGATAAGATCTTGATCATTCAGTGATTAGAGGTTGTTGTGTTAAAGTGTTGTTTGTCTAAAGTGATTGAGAATTGGTATTACACGAGATTTTACAAATCTTGATAAAACCGAGAAAATAAGTGAATATTTCGCGGAATTTTATAAATCAAAGAAGTAACCGTGAAATAAGAATTCTTGAGAAAAATTATGTATATTTCTCCTAATGAAAGTGGTATATTCCTCCCAATGAAAGTGGTATATTCCTCCCAATGAAAGTGATATATTCCTCCTAGTGAAAGTGGTATAAATCGCCTAGGTAAAAGTGCAATGTATAAATCGCCCAAGAGACAACGTATAAATCGCCCAATACACAATGTATAAATCGCCCAAGGTACACTGTATAAATTGCCCAAGAGAAAACACGTATAAATCGCCTAGAACACCCTGTATAAATTGCTTAGACCAAACACGTATAAATCGCCCAAGCAATTGCGTATAAATCGCCTAGAACAAAACACGTATAAATCGCGTAAGCCAAACAAGTATAAATCACCTAGAACAAAAAACACGTATAAATCGCCTCCTTCAAGGTATAAATCGCCTCCTTTAAAAAATCCGAAAAACCAAATTTTCAAATCACTTAAAAACACACTTTTTGACGTTGTTGTTTGATTTTTGTTGTACAACTAAGTATCCTAAGCCTATTAGAGTTATAAACACAAACTTTATAGTTTTTAACACAAGAAATTTGAAATCAAGATTTTGGTACCAAAAAAATTTGGACAAAAAATAACTAAAAAAATCAAATTTCTGATGTTTTTGCTAGGATTTTCTTATACAACTAACTAATACTAAGATAGTAGAAGCTTAAAAACACAATCTTTATGGTTTTAAACACCCAAAAAATATAGAACTTTTTTGTTCGTGTTTGGTAACCACGACGCAAGTAAAAACGCACACTAAACACTCTTAATCACCCCATGCATTTTTGTTCTTGTATTGGAAAATCACTATTAGTCTACTGTAAGAAACGCAACACACAAAACAGCTACTTAATTCACGGCCCATGGCCATTATACAATTGTAGAAAAGCTCATTTAATCTAATCAACTGTCTCACATAAATCGAAATCAAGAAAGAACACTATATAAGTAGAAAGAGTCGGTATGGAACACTTTATAGAGAAAAGAAATAATAAGGAGAATGACACATGATAAAAAATGCCCAACACTCCTCACCAGAGCCAAGGCAAGGAAAGATCTGTAATTTATAAATGAAAAGTAGAACATTTAAGAAAATGACCAACACCCTCTCCAAGGCATGGAAAGTGGTTTTATAGGAGTACATAGGCCGGCTACATTGGGCTTCCATGGGATTTCCATGGACTTTGGCCTGATTAGCTTGCTAAGGTTCCAAATATTATCTACGAGCTACGTTATCTCTATATTGGTAGTGACTGATACTTTATCGTATTTCTAATAGCAATGATTGTACTTCTTTTGTTGGTGGTATATCATTCCAAAGCTAGGTGGTACTTCTTCCTAAACTCTTGGTTTATATAACGGTTAATCCTGTCACAATGAACTAAACCCGCATAAAGTTTACACCATCGATTATAATCTATCTAGGTGACTGATTGCAGTTTTACGTACAATAAAATATACTATAAAATAATATTCCACAAGAGTAATTAAGAAAATTCCCTAAGGAAAATTCACTCTCAAAAATATATATAATATAATATATAATACGTATATTAAACCGGGCAAGTATGATTACCCGGGTCGTTTCCCCAACGACTAGTGAAATTGAATCCTCGTTTAAGTCCGGATTATGATTTGAATAAGCAAATGGATGATTTGATAATCTAAAGCAACAACTAAAATGGACAATTAAAAAAAAACAATTAAACAATTAACTAATACGGGAAACAATTAAAACGCGACAAGTAAGCAAGTAAACTAATTTTAACCCCTAAAAATGCGAACTAATTTTCTACACCTAAATTAGGATAAAAGAAAATTTTAGGAAAAAGAAAAACATTTTTTTCTTTATTTTCTGAATTTATTATTACTTAAAAACTATTTAATTCTAATTAAATCCTAAAAATAAAAAAAATGAAAATAATTGAAATTATATTTTTCCTAAGTAAAATAAGTAAAAAGAAAATTTTAGAAAGAGAAATTACTATTTTTGGCTTTTTAGTTTAAAAGATATGATTTTTCTAAAATTTAAACTAATTAAAAACTATAAAAATAATAAAACTATTAAAAATAAAGTCCTAAAAATTTTATAAAATTTACACTAAATAAAGAAAATGTGCAGAAATTTTCTAAAAATAAAAGCCCTAATTTTTATCTTTTTATAAAAGTTTAATTAAACTAATTAAAAGCTAAACCCTAATTATTAATAAAAATAATAAATTTAACTAAAACTTAACAAAAGACTTAACTAAGGACTAATTATGCAAATACTAGAGGGGCTAACGGAGCAAAGATACTAACTGATGAAGAACTAACTGAGAAAAATTAAAAACTAAAAATTACAAAACCAGTCCCTGAGGCCCAACTCGACTACAAATTAAATCCAAATAAGCCTTAAAATAAGTTGAGAACAAAAAGTGCTTTTTAGGAAAAACTCAAAAGAGAGAAGTTGTAAAACAGCTTGAGGAGAACAACTTTAATGAAAAGACTTATATCTAAAAGCCACAAATAAGCTCAATAAGAGCTTATTTATCAGCTGACCTCAGAAAGTGGGACTTAACCCTTGGTTTTAGAAAATAAGCTATAACAAACTCAAAATTAGTTCAAAATGTAAAAGGAAAGAAGTTCTAATGAGCTTATGATATGCTTATTCTATAAATGAAAAGAAATAAATGCTTAAACTACTTTTAAGCTACTGAAATTGATCATGAACTAACCAAACTCAGAAAATAAGGCATTTAGCACAAAAATCAATTAAGCTATACTTTTTAAAAAACTATACTAGACTAATAGCTTAAAGGAACTTATAGAACTACTTTTAAACTAACTATTTAAGCAATAAAAACAAGAAACTTAAGCTAATTCTAACAATTTTAAGAAACTACTAATTTACCAACTATTTTTGGTGCTTTTAGCTTTTTGGTGAATTTTGACAGCAACATTAACCTAGGTAAATAAGCTGGAAAATGAAATTTAAGTCCTAATATATATTAACCTATTCCTAGACTATAAAATACTAAAAGATAAGCTACTAAATCCTAAAGTTGATGGCTTAAATTGGGGCTTAAACATCAGCAGTACTAACTTTTGTTAGTACTGCTGGTGTAATTGGCAGTACCCAAAGACAAAGAGTGCAGGCTATCCTCGTGACTTCCATTACCTTAAACACACTCAAATTGTGTGTATAAACACAATGCAAGCAAAATCCAAGCCTTAAGGGCTTTGGATCAAAATTTCACAAGCAAAAAGAAAGTAAAAACTGCCCTGGTGTAAAAACAAAGATAATAAGCCATATCTTTTGAAAATTAGCAAACTAACTTTTAAAAACTCTTAAACTACTGATTTTAAATGAAAACTCAACTTACTAAAGCAAATTGCATTTCCTAATTTAACTTTTTGAGGTCAAAACTACTTAAACCAAACACCCCTTTATGTGATTGACAGATTTTATTAAGATTGGATTTTCAAATCCAACAAATAAACCTATGATACCAGTTAATTAATAGTTTATACTAACCTCAATAAACATGATCTAACAACATATTAAGCTGAATTAAACATATTAAGAGCTACTCTAAATATTTTTTGGTTTTTATGAGTTTTATAACAAGAGAATGCAAAACAAAGATCTAAGAGTCTTAAGCTAGAAACAGATGCATACCATTAACTATTAAGCACAATAAGATGACAAAAAACTCAATTAAGCAGAGAACTTAAGCAAATAAGCAAACTGATAAGCAATTAAGAGTAAACTAGATTATAACTATTAAACTAGATAATGAAAAGGCAAAATCTTACGAAAACTTACTTAAAAACCTCTATCTAAACAAGAGTACCAATTTCAGCAGCGTAAATAAAACAAAAGCTCCCTAGCTTATTAGATAAGCTAGGGTAAAGTCCATTTGGTCCTCCATTGCAACCAACTTCCAAGAGCTTTCCTCATTCATTTACAAAGGTAATAAGGTAAGATATTAAGCTAATTTAAGGTTTAAGTAGAGTAATCTATTAAACCTAATTTCAGCATATAGACTGAAAAAGGGCTTATTGAAGCTTATTGATCTTAGCATATTTATAAGGAAAAAAGTGAAACTTATATAGAATTAGGTAAAAAGATTTAAGAAATTAAAACAACTAAAATTTCATTATAATAAAGCTTGTTTACATTAAGAAAATTACAAGGATTTAAAGCTAAATTAAGCTAAAAAGAAATTAAGCTAAAACTAAGACCTAAGCTACGTATGTGTGTGTGTGTGTGTGTGAAGATTGAGACCCTTTTTATAGGCATTTGGTGAAGCTTCCGGACCCTCTTGCCTTGCTCTTCAATCCTTAATCCTGACCATCAAATATTTTATAATTGGGGCTTCAATTGTGCCGTATTGAATCAAATTGCGTGCACTACTAGGATTTGCAAGCTTGCAATTCCTTGATGTGACAGCTTATGCTTACCGTGGTGAGTAGTTAGTGCAATCCCAACTGCTCTTTGTGCTTTACCTAGCTGACGTGTAACTTGACTTGATCTTGGGCTAATGTATCCTTGATAAGACCGGAATTTAACCTCGCCATTTTCATTGTACGTCACTTGAATGGTCTTATTTTCCGTCCCCAATTGGGGAACTTCCTGTGGATTTTGTCCTGTTGGGTAAAGATAGGACGACGGGTGAATAGTAAATGGGTTTCGCGCCCTTTTTCGACAGTTAAAACTGTTATAACTTTGGAGAATTTGCAAATATGGCCCTTGTGCATTTGGTGAAGCTTCCAGACCCTCTTGCCGCCTCTCCTCAATCCTTAGTCCTGACCCATCAATCTTTTAATCATTGGGGCTTCAATTGTGGTCGTTTGATCAAATTACGTGCACTCAAGGATTACCAAGCTGTCATTCCTTGATGTGACAGCTTATGCTTCCTTTGTGAGTGAGTTTAGTCCAAATCCCACATCTCTTGTGTGCTTTACCATAGCTGAACGGGGTACTTGAGCTTAGCGTGGCGAATGAATGCCTTGATAAGACCAAATTAACCACGCCATTCATGTGTACGACTCTGAATTGGGTCTTATTCGACCCTCAAATTGGGGAAAAGCCCCCTTTCATTTTGACTGTTGGGTAAAGATGGGAACGACGGTGAATAGTAAATGGGTTTCGCGCCCTTTTTCGATAGTTAAAACTGTTATAACTTTGGAGAATTTGTAAATATGGCCCTTGTGCATTTGGTGAAGCTTCCAGACCCTCTTGCCTTGCCGTTTCAATCCTTAATCCTGACCATCAAATCTTTTAATCATTGGGGCTTCAATTGTGGCCGTTCATCAAATTGCGTTGCACCCTCAAAAGATTTGCCAAGCTCATTCCTTGATGTGACACTTAATGCTTCCATTGTGGGTGAGTTTAGGCAAATCCCACATCTCTCTTGTGTGCGTTACCATAGCTGACGTGTACGTGAGCTTGATCTTGGCTAATGAATGCCTTATAAAGGCCCACCGAATTACCTCGCCATTTCATTGTACTACTCGTGTAATTGTCTATTTCGCCCATCAATTTAGGGGAAAGCCCTTTTGATTTTATTGTTGGGATATAAGATGGGAACGACGGTGAATATAATTTGGGTTTCGCGCCCGTTTTTCGACAGTAAAACGTTATAAACTTTGGAAGAATTGGCAAATAGGGCCCTTGTGTTTCTTTTTTTTCCCTCCTTTCAAGCTTATAAACATACTTTTGAAAATTGCAACGTTAGCCTTGTGGTTTATTTAAAGTGTAGTGGCTAGAAATTGGGCTTATTAATTGGGCTTTTTGGCTTTAACTAGATCCGGTAAGGTATGTTACGGTATTTGACAAGCCTATTAAACTTTCCTGGCCCAAGACGGGAAGAGGGGTCATTTTGGACTTGTAAAACTTGAGGGACTGGGATTGATTATTGTGAGGTTTTATATCTTGTAGTGGTTTACCGCTGTTGACTGGATTTGACTGCGTCTTGGATTTTCGTCTTCCCGTTGATTCTTTGGCTCTTTTGTTCTCTTCTGATTCTTGTGTCCGTGCTGCCTGTTTTGACTGGTTCTTATGTTTTTTGATTTATCCGCACCTGCACCCCTAAACACAAATACAAGCATATTTTTGCCATTTTTTGGTTGTTTTGGGTTTAGTGGGTGTTTTAGGTATAAACGGATATGTGTATTCTACACTTATCAACCACCAACATCCTTTTCTCAAACCTAGATTGGATTGTCGTAAATCTAGCTCGAACTCATCCTTGGCTTCACTCCTTCTTCTTATTCCACGGTACAACATCTACATTTGCCTTTCCCAGATGGTACTTGGCCGGAAATCAAACTCATAATTACATCCATCCATCATCTTTGCCTCAGGTGCAATCCTTCTGATTAAAAGTGTGTTGGAACATTCATGATCCGTATAATGCTCTGCATTGTCTCCGTTCACTTAATGCCTCAGCGTTATATAGCAAACCTACCACGTTAGTCATACAATCCGTCATAAGAAACCGTCATTGTCGCGACCGTGCAAGCAATCACCGTGTCCCTTTTTCCAAGCATGCTTCCAAATCTTACTTCGCGCTCCTAATATAAACTAATCGTCTGCTCCTTCCGGTAATGCTAAGATCGGCTCATTACCCAATTGATTCCTTCCACAGCTAGATAGATTTCTCTTTGCTCCGCTTCTACGTTGTTGGAAAACTTCACGTACATCTTCTCTTCCTTTAGTGACTCCACGATCATCTTCACGTGCGACTCGTACTCCTCCTTAACTTTCGAGTCGGTTTAAAAAATATCATTTGTTATATATACGTTAACTGGCTTGTCTATATTACGGCCATGCACCCACCCAGCCATTACTCCATGAAAACCGCTGGTGCTTGGTTTAACCCAAAAGCAAAGCCGTAACTTCAACTGTCCCATTTTCGCATCTTAAAAAACATCTTAGCTACGTCATCCCCGTGCACCCTCCATTGGTGACATCACATACGAATTTTCTAGCGCACTCTTCTCGAGATAATAGTATCACGGTTCAAACTACCCACTTACTTCCCTACCAAGCAATACAGAGCTTCACACAACAAGTTACCATTCGAACCAACCCTCACCTTGCAACCCTTGCATTCTTTTCCACACACTCTTGCCTTTCTAAAAAAAGGTCAATGAACACGAGCCTTGCGCAATTCGGCGTCGCTCCCTTGTACTAATTCCATACAAATCCTATTCTACGACGAGGGGTAAAACCACTAAATCCTGAGAAACACTTCGAAAGCTCACATACTACTAAAGGACACAACTTTTGACTCATATCCTTTGTACTCCTACAGTCCTCGCGATCCTCTTTTAGTTCATTCCCTCACGAACCTTAAACACTTTTTAGCTCACTAAGGCATTTTAACTACCTTCTTTGCCTGTCATCCCAGCCTTAGGCCTCAATAACCAATTCTCTGCATACGGCTAACAGCAATGTCCCTAAAAAAACTAGGAGGTACTAAGTCAAACAAATTCTCAAATTCTAACTGGAATCGCGAATATTCTATTTCGTTCGCGACCATCAATTCGCACCCCTTAAAGGTAGACCTACCATCAACTCTAACTACGCCATGAAATATACCACACCTCACATGCACCAATTGTATGGACCGCCAAAAATCACACATCCTAAAAGAAGAAACGACCGATATAAAACAGCGACATAACAACAAACCTCAGACCTAAACAAACCATCCAACGATGCAAGAAACACCCAAATGAATATTACCACGTATCACGACCCATTAATTAAAAGATCAAGAACCTTTGTACAAAAACTGATTTTTTTACCCAAGGAAACTTTCCCTCATACCCTTATACCAATCATTTTAAAACAATAGAATCACTTTAGTTAATAATGTCAATAATTTTAAGTGTAAAAATAAATTTAAATAAAATTTTCATAAAATTATTTTAATTATGATTTTATAAAAGAAATCAAAAGATGGTTAAAACAAATGTTGTTTGCATTTTAAGTTATATAATATTTTTATCGAAGATGTTTTTTAAACACCTAAACGTATGATATCAACGACAACAAAATGACTTTGAAAAGGAATTTATGACTCGCAACAAGAGATATCATGATAGCAAAATAGACTCCCAAAATACATTAAGGATTCCAATACCAAAATGTTAATTTACTTGAAAACGAACACGACATGAACTCTTGCAAACCAAACAACCATAAGAACTCATCCATACCAATGGTCATAGAACC
The DNA here is from genome assembly GCA_026074375.1 of Tanacetum coccineum. Classification (NCBI taxonomy): domain Eukaryota; kingdom Viridiplantae; phylum Streptophyta; class Magnoliopsida; order Asterales; family Asteraceae; genus Tanacetum; species Tanacetum coccineum. Next base: position 8,278 of record BQNB010065364.1, on the reverse strand, counting down.
AAACCAAAAAGTATCGCCACCTTAGACAAGGGAACCAATCAAAACGCCAAACGGAGAACATAGAACACTAGTTCTATGATTGCATCCTAAAAATACCAACACGGGCGTTGGATATCTCAACGAACAACGAGCAAACTAACCAACTTAAGAATCGCTACGACAACACCAACAGGTATCCGATGTATCCGCAAATGATAGATGAAAGGAAACTTTACCATCTACTCAACTCGATCCTATATAATCGCTCAACAGTTAAGAGAAGAATTCTCTAACCATACAACCATCCTCAACAGGATCTCACCTCACATCTACACTACCATTCTTCAAACTTATCCAACTTACATCCTTAAATAATACATACAAGCAACAATGATCAATGCAATCAAAGTCACAAAGTCCTACGTGTGTGACCCCTGTAAAATCGTTCGCGACCATAATTATAATTGCACCTTTTGCACACACGTACTTACCTTCCAAGACCTCACCCTCAATGATAACACACATCTACCATATACATTTATAATAATCGAAATAAAACTCAAACATGAGAATCCACCTAACGAAACATAAAATTCCCAATCGTCCAACCGAAACAAAGTCAACATCGGACCCCAAATAAAAAAATATAAAATCAATCCTCGATTAAAATTCAGTAGGATTTAAGTTTTAATATAGCTTAATACGGTTTAAGTCTTAATTTGCAATTTCTAGCTTATTTACTTAGTTTAATTTAGCTGTCAAAAGTCATAAAAACCTGAAAATTCCAAAAACAGTAGGAACTTAAGTAGAGTCTAAATTTGTTAAATTAGCTTTTAAGTCTAGATTTTATAGCTCATTTAGATGGATAATAAGTAGATTAATAAGTTCTTTAAGTTTTAAAGTCTAGTTTAGCTTATTAAGGTTTTTAGCTTACTTGGATTTTGTGTTTCTTTGCTTATTTCCTGAGTTTGCTTATTTCTTGATCAATTTCAGTAGCATAAGAGTAGTTTAAGCTTTGATTTCTTTGCATTCTTAGATTAAGCACATCATAAGCTCTTTAGGACTTCTTTCCTTTTTCATTTTGATCTAGTTTTGAGTTTTTTATAGCTTATTTTCTAAAATCAAAGGTTAAGCCTTCCTTTCTGAGGTCAGTTTAGAAATAAGCTCTTTAAGAGCTTATTAGTGGATTTCAGCCCTAAGTGTCTTTATTAATCTTGTTCCCACTAGCTTCCTTTACAACTTTGCTTCTTTGAGTTTTTCATTTTAAGCTCTTTAAAATTTCGAATGCTTTATGGACTTAGTTTGTTGTCGGGATAGATTCTCAGGGTAGAAAGTGTAACTTTTCGATTTTAATTGTTTTTCAGTTAGTCCCTCCGTTAGTTTGTTAGTTTCCCCGTTAGTTTCTTAGGTATTTGCACCATTAGTCCTTAGTTAAGTTTTTAATTAAGTTTAATAGTTTTAATTAGTAATTAGGTTTAATTTTTAATTAGTTTAATTAAATTTTTATAAAAAGAGTAAAAATAGGGCTTTTACTTTTAATAATTTTCGGCACTTTTTCTTTGTTTAGTGAAATTTTAGTTTATATTTTTAGGGTTTAATTTTAGTCTATTTTGCTTAATAGTTTCATTTCCGTATTCGTTGATTATTTTTAATATCTTTCCAAATCAAATATCCTTGCTTCATTCAAATCAGGATCCGAACCTAAAACGTGGTTTCAATTTCACTAGTCATTGGGGATAACGACCCGGGTGATCATACTTACCCGGTCAAACATACGTATATTATATATATTATATATTATTTTTGTAAGTTTTGACTTTTTACCTTGGTTAAAGGTGAATAGTTAGAATTTGCCTAAGTAGTATTATTATTATATATTTTATAGGTACGTAAAACTACGAATCACGGAACCACATAGAAATCATAACAACATTAAGCATACTACATATGATAACCACATAAACGTTCATGCCTCAAGTAAAACCAAATAATCGCAGCGATTTAACACATTCAAAACATCTTTGCATCATTTCCATCCCAATGTAAAAACATTTAAAAGTGGGACTATGAAACTCACCTTTGCTTAGCTCTCAAAAAACTTCCAACAGGGCTTCACAAATAACTAGCACAAATCTAAGCAACAAAATACTTCGTGTTACACGCTACTAAGCCAAAAGCTTAATGTACATGTAACATTCATATGATGGATATCTAAGATGTTTTATTAACCCCATGGGTCACCTTGACACCATACCCAACCTTAACCACTTCATTAACACGTTTCACTAGTAAATCACAATTCGTACCAAACTGTAGAATTTTGACCTGACTTATCGCATTCAAAACCTTAACTTAATGACCTCCATAATTCAAAACAAAAATCACCTATGTTCATTAATGAGTATATTAACTACCTTGTGACTCCCAAAAGCCAATTACATACATAAGTACTCCTAAGAAAATCAAACTTCAAAACAGTCCCAATTCGAGTCTGAATGCGCACTAAAAAGTTTAGGCTTAAAAATCATACTTAGACTTCAAATTAATTAATTTCCTTTGGGGGATATTTATTATACACATAAGACCTAACTACTTTAGAAGGGTTAAGTCCAATTCATAATTTAAATAGGGTTTTTACTTCTCACAACTTGACCTAAATCTGACCTAAAAACTCAGCCTTGACAACGAATCTTGTTTGAATTATTTAAATACCTTCCACTTACTTTTAATTCATGAAACCTATGGGGTTTAAAAGTAGACTCTCTAGATAAATTTAGGCTTTTTAAAACCATTAAAAGCTTTCCGTATGATCAAGTTATGACCCTCGCAAGTTGACCCTTCAAAACTGCCAACAATTTAACTCCGAATTTACTAATCCTAAAACCCTAATTGCACATGATTAACTTCATTAATGATATAAAAAACGATTTTAAAAGATTAAAAACCTAAAATTACAGATTTTACATGAACCCTAATCCATCATATTAATTATTGCATGTGTTATCTATTTTAATGTAACAAGAATTAATAAATTACAACTAGAATTGAAAGATTATAACTAGGATTAAACATAACTAGAAAACTTACCTTGGAAAAAACCCTAAAATTTTCTTCTCCCTTTTTCTTTCTCTCAACCGGTCGAACCAAAAAGTGAGGGGGGTGAGGGATTGGGTTTTATATTTATAGCCTACAAGAATTACTAGATAATGCCTTAATTAGAATTTGATACCAACTAGGTTTCCTTTTTCTCTTTTCTTTTCTTTTCCTTTAAATTTTCGTATTTTACTATTCATCCAATTTTTTTTATTTCTTTATTAAATAAATTAATTATCTTTATACCTTAAGTTTTATAAAACCCTAAACTAATTTGTTAAACCATTTTGCTTGAAAACTACTTTCTAAAAATAACTTTTCATTTCCAAATTCACTTTCTAAATATAGAAAGTCTTCTAAAAACTCTCATGTTTTAACAAACTCATTTATTTAACAAATGACACACTTCTCATTTTAATCCATCACCTAGAGATCCACATATTAACCAAACCAATTCTCTCAAAATACCCAACTCAAAATAACCCCAATTCAATGCTATTATCACTATAAGTGAATTAAAATGAAATTTCTCCTATCAAAAACTCATTTCCTACTTAACTTAACCCTCAAAACCAAACTTATCTTAAATTACTACACAAAAATACGTATACGTATAATTACTTACACAATTAACGCGAAACCGCTTCAATCACCGAAATTATTTCCTTGTCACCAAAAGTAAACGAAATGAACTTCACAAAATTCAACACAAAATTCAATCCCATTGAGACGATCACGCTCAATGGATTGATTATCAAATCTCACTTATCCCACACAAACACATATAAACACGTATAACACATAACCATACATTGCAACAGATACATTTAGGTCAACACTACGGTTTGACCAACCTGCTCAAGTCATGGTTGTCACAACGGTCAATATGCTCAAGTAATTTTATGTTTTTAATGTCACTCACACATGTAAACTTAAGTCATTTCACATCTTATGTTTTTCACATTCACCCAATAATTAACATTTCACGTTTAAACTATATGTTTTAACTTTTACCTTTTTGTGTATAACCTTTAAAATATTTACACAAACATTTAAAAAATAAAAAAATAATACAAAATACCCCTCCCCCCTCAGATGGCCAGTTCTAGGCAAGACACAAGACACAAGACAAGTTATTTTTCATGCTTAGGATACTCATGAAAGCCACATGTCACTTCAATCAATCAAAACTTTCTTTTTCTCAAGACATCACCCATGCTTATCTTTTGATACACCCAGCCACTTTATTTATCTCCCTCACTTCACCATTATTTCACATACACAAAACTATTCTCTCCCACTCTCTCCATCTAAAAAATCTATCCACCCCTACCATAGCACAACCACCATCACCAAAATCCATCTAGTACAGGAAATACCTCTAAAACAACCTCCATAACCACCACCATCACCTAGAAACTCTTGTATAAATCCACCACCAGCATAAACCACTATTTGAAACACCAAATAAACTTATAAACAAACTTATTTGTTTAATAAAATCAAGTCTCCAAAGGTATTTTCATGGTGTACGACGACTTATGCCCAATCTTGCACCAAAAGCCTTCATCATGGTCTTTTATGTACTTTTTGTTCACATGCACTTTGAGTAAACTTTTGATTTAGTTACCACTGAGATGAAGACTCTAAAATAATGTTAAGACATGGATAAAATGAGTTTGGGGTTTGCTTAAGCCGTTTGTGTGTGTTTGGACAAAGAAAATGTCCTTTGAAATGAGCTAAAACTCTTAAAAACTTGCTGATGTGAAATTTGTGTCGACTTCTATGAGTCATAACTTGGTCACTTTCATGTCTGGTTCTTTGGCCCTAGATTAAGGGTTTTGAGTCACCTTTCTAACCCCATTGGTTTGGTCAAAAGATTTGGTGTTTAAGTCATCCAAAATGGTGTTACAAGTTAAAGTATCAAAACTGTCTTTAAA